>CAUYQG010167130.1:0-13004 GCA_963574415.1 Tarsius wallacei
GGCTACTTGGGAGTCTGAGGTGGGAGAATTGCCTGAGGTCGAGGCTGTGGTGAGCCATGATCATGCCACTGCACTCCAATCTGGGCGTCAGAGTGAGACCTCAACTCAGAAAAAAAAAAAAAAAAATTCTAGAATTACTTCGTGGTAAGTATACCACACTTTGTGAATATACTGAAAACACAGAATTGTACAGTTTAAAAGGGTGAATATTGTGATAAGAGAATTATATCTCATTAAACTGTTAGGGGAAAACCTTGCTGCTGCACTCTTTAAAAGTGATGGTGGGCTGGGCGTGGTGGCTCATGCCTGTAATCCCAGCACTTTGAGAAGCCAAGGTAGAAGGATTGCTTGAGCCCAGGAGTTCGAGACCAGCCTGGGCAACACGGCGAGACCTCCTCTCTACAAAAAATAAAAAAATAAGCTGAGTGTGATAGTCCCAGCTACTTGGGAGGCTGAGGCAGAAGGATCGCCTGAGTCCAGGAGGTCAAGCTGCAGGGAGCTGTGATCCCGCCACTGCACTCCAGCCTGAATGACAGAGTGACACCCTGACTCAAAAATAAAAAATTAAAAAGTGATGGTGTACAATCAATGAACTCGATTTTTTACTTTATCCTATCCACCTATCTGATTTTATTTATTTATTTTTTTGGTGGAAGGAAATAGGTTCTATTCAAGAGCCAGCAACCTGAGAAGATAAAGGACTAATGTCACAAATACCATCTCAGATTTTTCAGTTTTACCATGGGGCTTTTTTAAAAAATAAAGATGTGGGGTATAATTCAGGGTTAGGTATACAAACATTGATGATGAGGTATGCCCCTCCCTCCCCCAGCAGTTTCCCTAAACTGCCAATCCCACCGCCCCCCCCCCCGACAGTTTTGTATTTTTTTTAAATCTTGCTTTATTTGCAATCCAAACTTGAATAGTCTCCCCTGCGAGATCTACAGACCTGGAGCCCTGGGACAAGCAGAAATTTTCAAGATGAGACCCTAATCTTGGCTTGTAATAACATAAAAATGCCTAGCTCAGAGGCCATATTCTGTCTATTTATGTCAGGCTCTGTTGCTTTTCATGCCCATAAGGATAAAGGGGTATCTAAAATTAGGACAGTCTCAGGAAACAAGCAGCTTCTTTCAGCCTCAATTCACTCTTGGGATTACTCTGCTGTGATTTATGTTTCTCTATCTATTTGTCATGAAAGCCAGAGAAGAAACGTATGTGAGCGTGTGTATGTTTGAGTGGGGATGGAGCATGGAAGGGGACGTTGGTCTCTGAGGTATGGTTGCCAGAGCTGGCATATAAAAATACAAGATGCCCAGTTAAAATTGAGTTTCAGATGAATAACAGATAATTTTTTTTTTTTAGTATACTATGCAATGTTTGGGACATATTTGTACTAAAAACTTACTCATTTTTTAAAATCTGAAATCCACACTTAAGTGGGTGTCCTGTATTTTTTCTGGCAGCTCTACTCAGAGATAATTCAGGTTTTTGTTTCTAGTTAACACCCTGGCTTGGATGTCAGGAGACCTGAGTACATGAAACTAATTATATGTCATTGGAAAAAAAAAAAAAAATCACTGAACCACTCAGGCCTCAGTTTTCTCATCTCTAAACTAAGGGGGCTGTGTTGGGTGATCTCTAAAGTTCCTCCCAGCATTTAAACTCTCTGATTCTTTGATAACACCATGGTTAGATAGTGTATCCCAATTTAATTGGAAACAGAAAATGGCAATCTGAGCACTGCCTCTGCAGCAAATCCAAGTAAATATCAAAGCAGGGTGATTGAAATAAATGAGAGAAACCAAACTCTATGCTATTGGCTTTGGCTTCAAAACAAATCAAAACTTAATCCTAATGAAAAATGTAAATTAATACCAGGAACATGCTGAATATTTAAAAGCCAGTTTTGCATTTCCAAGAAGGGGGAGGGGCGGGTAAGGAAACTTGGGTTGCCAAAATCTGGTTGATTCCTTTGACCTAAACTGGAGGAAAAAAAAAAAAAAGTTTGAATATTTTGGGCCTCTGCCACTGAACCACAGGCAGTTCTCTGGTCTGCACTGCAGCTTGGATGACTGACAAGGCTCAGTGAAAAACAAGTGCTATTTGTTTTCCTGTGCCTAGTATTTAACTGGAAATCAGAAGGGTAAATTTCCAATCAGTTGTTAAGCAGCCCCAGATGCCTGCCCAGCGCTGCCCTTCGAAGGGACCACGTGCAGCCTGCTGCCACTGCGCATGTCCGGTTGTTACCTTTGCATGAAGCCAAGTCGTGTGTAACTGAACGTTGTCGTGTCCAAAAGTGCCCTAAGAATAGCTCAGACGTTCCTTTGCTCGTGGAGGAGGAAAACTTAAAAATAAAACTTTCCGTGTTCTATTGTGTTGCGTTTAAACATCTGGAAATAATTGTTTTTCTGTTTTAACCTCCTCTTCTCTCTCCTTGGGTGGTTTACCCCCCATGTTTAGAAAAAACATGAAATTAGCATACCTGGTGTGACGGTGTATATATCTACTTGCTCAGTCTTCCGGCACCCAGTTTTTAATGCCTGGCTGAGAACTGGGCTGGGTGCAGAGGATGCAGGGATGGATTGCCTGTCCTCAGGGAACTTCCTATCATGTGGAAGAGCCGATTAAAACACGGGGAATTGCGGTTTGGGGTAATAAGTACCACTGTAGGATCCCAGACCTTGGAGAAAATGAGACTTCTCTTCTTTCAAATGCAACCAAGGCAGCTTCCTCCAAGAGGTTGAGTCTGAGGAGCATTGGGGCAGATGGGTCAGGGTTGCAGATGCAAACACAGCTTCGGCTCAGCCGAAGTGCCACCCCTGTATTCCTGGGGTCTGGACACACCATTTGGGGTTTTCTAGAGGTCTTTCCTCAAATAAATTCTCTCTTAAAAGCAGATTAAATAGCTAAATGTTTCGAGACTGGTGGTTCTTCTTTTTTTAAATGTCTCTTGTGGCATGACTCATTGTGTCCTGTGGGATATTCCAAGTGGTTGTATACCATGCGTTTTTACTCGAGGCTGCTCATCTGTTGGTTTTGTGGCTTGTCCTTAAGAACCTTAATTATAAGGGGCTTGATCCTCTCATGAACTAGGGTCAGTCAACTACTCTATTTCCTAGGAATGAGTTTCTAACCCCATTGTGGTGAGAAAGCTCTTCCTAAATGTCACTATGGCAATTAGGACGTTGGCAAGAGCCCAGTTGCAGTTGGTAAACCTGGTCCAGAAAGAGTTTTTGAAAGACTCCTTCAGATTTATTCTGACTTGCTGGGTTAAGGCTGACGAATGTCAGGGAGTGAGTGGCCCGTGGCCCTTGTGAGATTTGCCTGGGTGTATTTTTCCTGTCCGGGAGGGTTCACGCAAGTGTAGACTTTTCCTGGCTCTGGTTGGACTTGTGTCATGTCTATGTGCAGGCATGAGCCCCAGCCCTGTGAAGGCTTTGCTTTCATTCAACAAATTGAGGTTAAATAAACTCGCTTTCACTGAGGAGGGTTGGTGTTCCTTCTTGTAGAGTCCATGACGTTCTCGAAGGCTTTATTGTCAAAGGCTAATCTGGTAAACTGATGCCTCAGCCTTCCCAAGCGTTGGGCAATTGTGTCAAATGTTACATCTCTGGTGCCCTCGGTTGACGTGTTGGACAACCTCCAGAGAGCTGTTTGTAGAAAAAGTGTTTTGTTAAGGGGGGTGCGGAATATTTGATTTCCATGTAATGGGAGGAGACAAGAATTCTGTCTACTGGGAGATTCTGGGAGGCTGAATTGAAAGCTCATGGCTGTGCCTTGGTCCTCTCATAAGGTGCAGACAGTGATGCCCTTGGTAAGGGTTCCCCATGGGC
Source organism: Tarsius wallacei (assembly GCA_963574415.1). Taxonomy (NCBI): domain Eukaryota; kingdom Metazoa; phylum Chordata; class Mammalia; order Primates; family Tarsiidae; genus Tarsius; species Tarsius wallacei. The sequence goes on from CAUYQG010167130.1 coordinate 3,837, forward strand.
AGCCCATACTCCTCATCTCAGAAAGTGACTGCAGGATGACTCAATTCCTTCCTGGGCACAGATTGTTGGGTTTCTTTCTTTTCTTTTCTTTTTTTTTGAGTTGGCGTCTCACCCTGTCACCCAGAGTGGAGAGCAGTGGCATGCTCCCGGTCACCGCAACCTCGACCTGCTGGGCTCTGGCGATCCTGCCGCCTCAGCCTTCCAAGTAGCTAGAACTACAGGCGTGTGATACCACGGCTGGCTAATTTTTGATTTATTGTAGAAACGAGGTCTCACCAAATTGCCCGGGCTGGTCTCGAACCCACGGGCTCAGGCAATCTACTCACCTCAGCCTCTCAAAGTGCTGGGATTACAGGCTGAGCCACCAAGCCCGGCCAATTGTTGGGTTTCTTTGAGGCCACCTGGTTCTTGCCCCTCAAGTCTGCACCCTTTAACTTCTGCCTTGGAAGCTACTTCTGATTTCTGCAGAGGAGAAGGGAGTCCCTTTAGCTTTTCTTATTTTTGTGTCCGGGATAGAATTTGTATCCCAAGATCTGCTTTTGCACTTGGTTCCCAACACCCTGTCCTTAGATGGCTTGGGGTCTTTGCTGCAACTGGGGGCTTTTTTTTTTTGAGTCGGAGTCTCACTGTCGCCCAGGCTGGAGTGCAGTGGCATGCTTACAGTCACCACAGCCTCAGCCTCAACTTGCTGGGCTCAGATTATCCTTCCGCCTCAGCCTTCCAAGTAGCTGGAACTACAGGTGTGTGCCACCATAACCAGCTAATTTTTAAATTTATTGTAGAGATGAGGTCTTGCCAAGTTGCCCAGGCTGGTCTCGAGCCTCCTGCCTCAGCCTCCCAAAGTGCTGGGATTACAGGCATGAGCCACAGCAGCTAGCCCAACTGTGGGCTTTAATGCCACTGTGCCAGTAGTCATCACTGGTCTGCCTCTTCCTTGTCTTGTTTGGGTGGTAAATGGTACAATGTGATACTAAGATCCAAGGTGTACCTGGAAATCAGGAGCTTACCTATCTACCCCCTCGGGTAAAAGCCCACCAAGGCCACTGCCCATTTGACCTCCAGTCCTTCCATCTTTATCATGGAGCACTTACGAGTAAGGTGCTAGGGTTTCTGGGTGACACAGGCCGCCAGTGGCGTTCAGAGCTGCTATTTGGAACCAACACTGCCCTACCTTTTGAAAAGGGCGCGGTGACTCACGCCTATCATCCCAGCACATTGGGAGGCCGAGGTGAGAGGATTGCCTGAGCTCACAGGTTTGAGACCAGCCTGGGCAACTTGGCAAGACCTCATCTCTACAATAAATCAAAAAATTAGCCAGGCATGGTGGCGCATGCCTGTAGTTCCAGCTTCTTGGAAGGCTGAGGCGGAAGGATCGCCGGAGCCCAGCAGGTCAAGGCCGTGGTGGTTGGGAGCGTGCCACTGCCCTCCAGTCTAGGCAATAGAGTGAAACTCCAACTCAAAAAAAAAGAAAAGAAAACAGCGTTTTAAAATGCTTTTTCTAGCAGTTTAGACTAGAAGACTGTGGTCCTGCCATAGCGAGGAATGAGTCATGGCCTGTCAACCTCAAAGATCTGTCAGATAACCCTCATGTCCTGTTGTGAGGATATGCATACATATATAAATGTATGTTTAACAAACACAGTGTGTGCCATGTGTGAGGCACTCTTCTGAGGACTTACTTATGGGGAGGATCCCCCCAAAAAACGGAATTATCTTTTTTTTTTTTGGAAGGTGGACCCTTGTAATATACTCAGAATTTGTTCCTCCAGATCAAACAGTCAACCAATGTTTTTATCTGGAAATTTTGAGAAGGTTGCATCATGATTTGCCGAAGAGACTTCCCGAGTTGTGGCAAACAGGTGACTGGTTCTTTCAGCATGGCAATGCTCCTGCCCATGCACACACCACACTGATCATTCAGCATTTTTTGATGAAAAAGTGGCATGACCCCTGTGCCCCACCCTCCCTATTCACCCAATCTCTCTCTCCCCAAGCAACTTTTTTTTTCCCCAAATAAAAAAGAAGTCCTCAATGGGAAATGGTTTGCTGATGTGGAATAGATGTAAAAAATACAAAATGGATGAGTTCAAAAACTGTTTTGAGCAGTGGAAAAAGCATCTTGATAGGAGCATTGCATCCAACAGAGAGTACTTTGAAGATGACTGAAGTTTCAATGTGTAAGAATACACAATTTTTTATAAATAAATTCTAGTTTTGGGGGTCCCCCTTGTATATGACCTTATTTACTCTTCGTAATAATCTTGTGCAGTAGTTACTGTTATTATCTTCATTTTATGAAGGAAACTGAGACAAAGAGTTTAGGTTAACATGTGCCTGGTCACACAGCTAGTAAGTAGTGGCTATAACCCATGTAAAGTGTTTAGAATGGTGTCTGGGACATAGTGAGTGCTCAGTAAATGTTAGCAACAATAACAAAACTTTCCAGAATGGTAAATTAGGACTTCATTGGGGACAGTCACACTGCTGACTTGAGGACATGACTGTGATATCACCTGCAACCCCGGTCTCCTGTCTGGAGCCACTCACAACCCTCCCAAGAATGGGGCTTCGGAATTGAATCCTTGGAGCCAAATCAGGGTGTGGGGTCAGGTGAGCATAGGTCCTGTTTCAGCAGAGTGTATTGTGAATGATTTGTTTCTGTGCTGGGATCTAGGTCGTGCCAGGATTGTACTTGGATAGGATTTTAGAACTGTCTCTCGACCCCTTTTGCCAAGAACGTTTTCCCTCTGGGCTCTTGCTGGACCATCTCTGGATCCACCCCGCCAGGATGCCTTGCTCAATATCTGCATCTGTCCTTGGCCCTCTGGGGACCATGTCCTCATCAGTGCTGAATGTGTTCAGTTCAACCTTCAGAGCTTGGCCTGGGAGACTGCCAGGGACTTCTTCAGAGACCTTGATGTGGAGACTGGAAAATGGGGATGGCACAGAGTGTGGCCTGCCTACGAAGGCTCTGCCTTTGCTTGGGGCTCATTTCAGGAAGGCCAAAGGGGGCTCCAACCTGTTGTTTGGGCTGGAGACCCTACCTCCATTCCTGCCCCCCTAAAAAATGTCCTTTAGAACCTTTTTTTTCCCAGACTGTTCTTAGGTCTGTGGTTTCTGAGCCAAAAATACACGTGCCATTTCTCCTGGGCTTGTATCAGCCATTCAAGAAGCTATACAAGTTAGGGTTCATCCAAAGAAACAGATAGATATAGACGGGGCGCAAAAAAAAAAATGTATACACACTTTACATACGCGTTCACTTGAAAGATGGCATTAATCAAATGAATGCTAGTGTCACCAGGCAACAGGCAGGACAATCAAAGAAAATGGCGGAAGCACGGTTGAGCGAACGTCATACTACACATTGCTACCCTAATTTAATTCAATTTTGAAAAGTAATACATAAATAACGTTGCTTAAAATGTGTGTGCATTTTTTTTGGCACCCCCTATGCATATATGTGAAGAGATTTGTAAGGAATTGGTTTTTGCCATTGTGAGAACAGGCAAGGCAAACCAGAAATCCATGAGGAAGGGGCAGGCGGGAGGAGAGGCACAGTGGCTCACACCTGTAATCCCAGCACTTTGGGAGGCCAAGGCCAGAGGATCACTTGAGGTCAGGAGTTTAAAACTTGTCTGGGCCATATAGTGAGATCCTGTCTCTACAAAAAATAAAAATAAACTAGCCAGACATAGTGGTGCATGCCTGTCGTTCTAGCTATTCTGAAGACTGAGACAGGAGGATGGCTTGAGCCCAGGAGTTCAAGATGGAAGTGAACCATGAGTGGGCCACTGCACTCTAGCCTGGGCAATAGAGTAAGACTTTGTCTCTTAAAAAAATTAAAATAAAAATAAGTTGAAAAGAGAAATCCACAGGGGGGTCTTCAGGAAGGCCAGCTGGTGCCCTCAGGCATGGGCAGAGCTGCTGTCCGAGGTGGAATTGAATCAGGCCCACCCAGATTATCTGGTATAGTCTTCCTTCCTTAAAGTCACCTAATTGTGGTCTCTGGGGCCATTTAAGATCCTTGGGCAATTTGTTGTTTTTGCTTACTATAACTTGCCTTCTCACTAAGTAATTCTCTCATTTCTGTAACAGTCATTTCTATTTCTTTTTCTTTTTTCTTTTTTTTTTTTTTTGAGTCAGGGTCTCACTCTGTCACCCAGGCTGGAGTGCAGTGGCACGATTTTGGCTCCCTGCAGCTTTGACCTGGGCTAAGGTGAATCCTTCCGCCTCAGCCTCCCAAGCAGCTGGGAGTATAGGCACACACCACCATACTCGGCTAATTTTTTTATTTTTATTTTTGTAGAGACAAGGTCTCACTCTCTTGCCTAGGCTTGTCTTGAACCCCTGGGTTCAAGCAATCCTCTTGCCTCAGCCTCCAAAAGTGCTGGGATTACAGGCATGGGCCGCTTTCCCTGGCCCAGGCAGTCCTCTTTCCGTGTGCCCTCCTTCTGGTCAGGTCTTCTCCACATTCCCGAGCAAAGCTCCTCAGGCAAGGAGGCAGGAAACAGCCCACAAGGAGGTTCTGCCAGAGGCAGGGAAGGGTATTCACCCATGCTTTGCCTTGTTTTTCTTGTCACTCTCTTCAAAGCCTGGACACTGTCCTTTGTATCTGCTTACTCAGTCTTGATAGAAAGTTTGACTTAAGTCACCCAGGTCTTTGCTGACCTGCGAGCCAATCTGTTCCCTCACCAGAGGGAGATTACCTTTGCAGCCATATTAGGGTCCCCTTCCCATAACAAAGGAGCCCAGTTTGGGGGGGTCCAACAGACAGTTTGAGCCCACACTCATCCCTTGCTAAAATGACACAATCGGATGCTTTCCCTAATTCCTCAGAGTCCTAGTTTTTTCAGTTGTCGGCTGCGAGGATTCAGAGTCTATGTAAGTGCACTTGGGAAATGCTGTACGCGCCTCTGTGATGAACATCTCCCAGCATCCTTCAGGGCGGAGAAAGGCCTCTGTCTATCCTGTGCCACTGATCTGTGAGTCTGGCCACTGACTACTCTGTGGTGGTAAAGTAGAAAGAGCTCTAGAGTGAGAAACAAGGGTCTTTGGTTTATTGTCAACCCTGCTATCTTCCAGCTCTGGGCCTTGGGCAGATTCTTTTGCTTCCTGGAGCCTGTTTCCTTGTCTATAAAATGGAGCTGAGATTATCAGCCTTGATAAAGAACTCCATAAAGAGAATTCTATGAGCCTGTTTGGAACCAGGCATTTGTAAAACTCATAGTTTGTGCCCTTGAACCTGGCTTGGCAGATTGTATGCAGCCTAAAAGGAAAAAAGAAGAAAGAATCCCCCTAGTGAGGGATTTCCCGGGAGCATATTTGGAGGGCAAAAATAAATTGAGGAATGTGTCACTAATAGTCACGATGCCAACATTTTATTTTTTCCTGAAAAATATCCTTTAGATGGAAATGCATTTTGAATTTTGGGGCAAGTTTCTCTCTCTCTCTCTCTCTCTTTTTTTTTTTGAGTCGGGGTCTCGTTATATTGCCCAAGCTGGAGTGCAGTGGTGCAATCATGATTCACCACAGTTTGACCTCCCAGCCTCAGACGATCCTTCCACCTCAGCCTCCAGAATAGCTGGGACTACAGGCGTGCACCACCATGCCCAGTTAATTTTTTTATTTTTTGTAGTGACGAAGTCTTACTATGTAGCCTAAGCTGGTCTCAAACGCCTAGGCTCAAGTGATCCTCCTGCCTCGGCCTCCTAAGGTATTGGCATTACGGGTGTGCCCAGCTGCAGGGAAGGGTGAAGTAAAGAGTCTGGGGAAATTATTTTGTAAAGCTGGGAAGGCTCCCTGTGTGGCCTGGGACTCTGCTTTGGAAAACTGTATTAGAAAGCATCGTGCACTTCATTAATCTGGTAACTTGTGGGGACTAAGTTTGTTTTTCAGACGGAGTGAGATCTTTTGCTTTTCCTTGTGAATATACATCCTCACATACACTGCCGTTCTTGGAACACTTCCATGGGAGATTAGAGTATTGCTTTTGTCCTGGCTCATGTTCAAGTTTATGCATGTTTACGTTTGGACGGCAGCGTCTCAGAACTTCCCTCCTGGACCCATGTAAACATGTAGGGCATCAGGAACACAGAGCAGTCGCAATCCTTTTTAAAAAATATACATTTTAGAAAAATTAAAATTAAAAACAGGATGATTGCCATACATGTTTTGAGACAAATTAATAGTTGAATATATTTTGTTGGAAGGAAGTAATCTGATTTTGGGTACAAAATAAAATCACCCAGAAATTTAAAAATGGTTGCGTGGAATTGTGTTTCTGGAATGCAAGATGAGCAGATACCATAATCATACAGCTCATAAATATGTAGCTTTGCAGGTGGTGAACGCAGATTCATGGGCATGGAAGCTATTATTTCTTCGAAACAAACCCTTTTTAAAAAAAAAAGCAGCAGCATTGAGTCATGATATATGTTAATAGAAAACATGTTTCAGATCACATTTCGCATCACGTGGCTTTGGAGGAAATAAGCAATTACGGTCCTCCCAGGAATGGAGTTGGGAGAACGTGTGACTTTTCTCTTTCAGAATGTCGGGTTCAATCCTCCTTTGGAAGGTAAATATTTCAGTGCTATTCCAGCACGTTTGTTTGTGCCGGACTTTGTGTGCACAGTATCCATCAAAGTGTAATCTCTTCAATGCCTTTCTGTGTGGGGGCTGCCGTAAGTTCTAGAACCAATCTGAAGAGCCTACTTCCCCTAAATCCAGATTCTAGAGAAACACCTATTCTCTTTACCATATGTCTTTCCCCCCCTTCCTGGAACTGAGCCTGCAAGTATTTAGCATGGCAGGTGTTTCACATTTTTCAGAAATGTCCATGTGTGTTTCTTTGCTTTATTTGTTTTCCTCTTTCTATTTTCCTAAGCAGGCAATTCCCAAAAGAGATTTGTTTGTGCAGGAGTCAGAAAAGGGGAAAAACAATATTAATACTAAAAGTTGGGTGTAGGGCAGGACAGAAGAGGGTGAGGAGCTGATCCTCACTGTGCGAGTGTTGAATTTCCACCAATGCCAAAGTCACGGACATGTGTGCAGTCGGGTGTGTGCGAGTCAGAGCAGCCCCAAGGGCCTGTAACCTGAATAGCAGGCACTCACCCAGCCGAGAGCTCAAGTTCCCGTGGACCACAGCTGAACTGGGGGGCGGGGTGCGAGCACGCGTGCGTGTGAGATTCCTGGAACAGATTTTCCTCTGAGCTCTCAACAGGATTTTCTTTATCATCAGGGAGCTATGGCCTCTCTCATTTCCCAAGGCCCGTTTCTTGCTTTTTAGATGTGCAAGGAGATGACTCTATCCATGACTTGGCTTTATTTTCTCCCTCTTGGCTTTTTCCCACCAGTGCAGGGGAGGAAGGTCTTGCTTGTTCTTCAAGCAACCCCATTCAAGTTTTATAAAGATTAGCTGGAGTTTAGATAATATTCGTATCTGTGGCCTAGATCAGCGTTCCTCAAAAACTCATCACAATCACCTGTAATGGAGGGAGGACTGTAAGACGGTCTGACTCGATGTCCCCACCGCTCACCACTCTGGAATCTGCATTTGAGCATACTTCTGTCTGTGGTACAGTGCTCTGAGGATCACACTTCGGGAAGCACTGAGCTTGAGATGTTTTCTTGACCTTGATTGATGTTGAGACCAGACCAAGAAGCAGATGGATGGATGGACAGTATCCGTTCATCGACAGGGTCCTTCCTCAGGGTCAAAGTAGACAAGCTCTAGAGCAGCTCTGTCCCCAACAGAAATTTAATGTGAACCACATTTCTAATTTTAAGTCTTATTTTGTGCATTTTAAAAAATAAAAGAAATAAGCAGCATTAATCTTAATACTTTATTTAACCCAATAGGCCTAAAATAATATCACTCAAGCATGTGATGAGTCAATAAAAAAAAAATTAATGGAATAGTTTACCTTCTTCTTATGCTAAGTCTTCAAACTCTGGTATGTATTTACATTTACGACTTGGGTCAGTTTGACAAGCAACATTTCAGGTGCTTTGTGGTGATGTGGCCAGCGGCTACTGTGTTGGACAGCATGGCTGTCGAGCAGGGATGACCTTCCCAGGCCACCTGCAGACACGTGATTGGTTATGACACTTGTTCCTGTTTCTCCTCCACTTCCTGAATACGACCTCAGACTCCTTCTCAGCACAGAGCCTTGGGCAGGCACTGCCAATTAATTGACCTTCAGGACTCATTCTCTTCATTAAACAAATACTTAGCAAGTGTCTTTTTTTGTGCACAACGCTGTTCTCGGTGCTTGGGATATATACACAAACACACAAGGAGGCCCCCCCAAAAAACCAGAATTATCTTTCGGTGGGCAGGCCCCTTGTAGTACAGACTTCCCCCCACTAGGTAACTGTTCTAGGAACCCACCAGCATCGGTGTACCAGCTAGCGTTTGTTGTGAGAGGCTGCGTTTGGCTTCAGTGAATTATTTTTGGAGATTCTTTAAACACGTTTGCCCATTTCATGATGGGTAATTTACGAGTGCACCTGCCCGCACCGCGTTTAGTGTTTAGCAGTTTTTGACCAAAAGCAGCATGACTCCTGTGCCCCACTCTCCCTATTCTCCCGATCTCACCCTGAGTGACTTTTTTTTTGTTTCCCTGAATGAAAAAAGTCCACAAAGGGAAATGTTTTGCCGATGTGAAAGAGGTAAAATAAACAAACAAAAAAATATAGAAACACTAAAAGGCATCAGAATTGATGAATTTAAAAACTGTTTTGAGTTCCGGCTCAGTGGCTCAGCCTGTAATCCCAGCACTTTGGGAGACCGAGGCGAGTGGATTGCCTTGAGCCCATGGGTTCGAGACCCGCCCGGGAACTCGGTGAGACCTTGTCTCCACAATAAATAAAAAATGAGCCGGGCATGGTAGCATGCACCTGTAGTTCCGGCTACTTGGAAGGCTGAGGGGGAAGGATCGCCGGAGCCCAGCAGGTCGAGGCTGCGGTGGCCATGAGCATGCCACTGCACCCTAGCCTGGACGATAGAGTGAAACTCCAACTCAAATAAATAAATAAAAATAAAAACTGTTTTGAGCAGTGGAAAAAAGTATCTTGATAGGTTTATAGCCTCAAATGGAGAGTACTTTGAAGGTGACTGAAGTTTAAACATGTAGGAATAAATACGCAGTTTTTAATTTATGT
>CAUYQG010167134.1:0-10769 GCA_963574415.1 Tarsius wallacei
AAATAACTGACAGTGGTGGGAAAATATGGGGGAGGGAAGGGTGAGGGTGATGGGATTAATGGTGGTAAATATCTGTCTGGGGATGGGGAGACACCTCTTATCAACAAGGGTACCTGAACGAAGCATTTTTGTATACCTAACCCTTAACTGTACCCCACAATATCATAATAAAAAGTATTGAATATTAAAAAAAAAAAAAAGAGTAGGTCTCCCAGGACAAATATGTTTGAGTTTTGTCTGCAACTTCCACTTCACTCCTGAAGGATAGCTTCCTCAGATACAGAATTCTCACTTCTTTTCTGTCAACATTTAGAAAAATAATATACTACTTTTTTCTATCCTCTATAATTTCAGATGACAAATCAGCTGCCATTTGAATTGGTATTCTTTATAAATAATGTGTCATTTCTTTCTGGTTACTTTCAGTATTTTTTCTTTGTATTTAATTTTTTGAAGTTTATGATGTGTCCTAGAATGGATTTCTTTGTATTAATTTTATTTGGAATCCATATAGCTTGTTGAATCTGTGGGTTCATGTCTCGTATCCAATTTAAGACATTCCCAACCATAATTTATTCTAATATTGTTTCAACCTTACACTCTCCTCTCCTTTTGGAACTCTCATGAATGTGGAATTTTTTTTTTGTATTGTCCTAAAGTTCCCTGAAACTCCATTGTTTTTCAATCTATTTTATCTCTGTTGTTCAGATTGAATAAATGCAATTTAGGTATCCTCAAATTCAGTGTTTCTGGTTTCTGTCCTCTGTCATCTCCACTGTAATTTTGAGCCCACCTAGCAAGTTTTCTATTTTTGATCCTGTATTTTTCATTGGTTATTTTAATGTCTTCTATTGCTTTATTGAAATTTTTTTCTGTTTTAAAATTCATTCCCAAAAAACTATAATTGCTTGTTGAAACATTTTATGATATCTTCTTTAAAATTCTTGACAGATAATTCTAACATCTGATTCATTTCAGTGTCAATTGATTGTCTTTGCTCATTCAAGTTGTGATTCTCCTGGTTTGTATTATGATGATTGATTTTCTATTACACTCTGAATAATTTGGTTATTATGTTAGGAGACTCTAGATCCTATTTAAAATTTTTATTTTAACAGACAATTATTCTGTTTGGGTTTCGCATACAGGTCCTGGCCTAATTTTGTGGGTTGTGGTTGCAATGACAGTGTAATTTGCAGGGCTTATGTGGTGCTATTTTCATCTTCTTGGTTTATTTTCTGCCTCATAGCTCATAGCTCTTGGTAATGCTGCTTGAAGACACAGAGAAAGCTTTCCCAGGTCAGGTATCCTGCTGTCTCTGTGTGGAAGAGGAGATTTTCAGCCCATAGGGATGAAAAGTAATTCTTAGCTGGACACTTGTGGCAGAACAGCTCTTGTTGGTGACTCCAGCCATAGAATTTCTTGGGTAGTGAATGTGGAGAGCACGAGAGAGAGAATCTCAGGACTGTAAGAGCATGGAAGTTTCTCATCCTGGGCACTTGTCTCCTACTTTTCTCACTAGAGCTATTTCTTTAAAAGTAAATGTTGCTCTGTGAGAGCAAGAACCCTTCTAGAAATCCCTTTAATTCTTGAAGCACCAGGGATGTATCATTTTGTTTGTGGTTTTGTTAAGTATATCCCAGAGATCTGAAAGCACAGAAACCACATCTGGAAGTGACCTTATTTGTTTTTACTGAACTGAATTTTAATGGATAGGCTTGCAGGTAGCTGTTGTCATCTATGTCTGTAGCAAGTTTCTCTCTTTTCAACTGCCTGCTATGAACAGCTCTTTAAGATTGTTCTACCATCACATTAGATTTATATTTAAAATGGTAATTGTTCTCCTTCCCTCTCCCCCACAATCAAGCTTCTTCAGTGGTTAAGGGCATGTCCTTTGGAGTCAATCCTATTTGGGCTTGAGTGTTAACCTTAGAGTTTATTAGCTGTGTATTCTTAACAAGACTTTTAACCTTTATAAATCTCATCTTAAAAAATGAGGATAGTGATTTCTAGCAAAAGTCAAATTCAGTAACAAAAATATTAATTAAGTACTCAACACATACATGGCCAAGTACTCAACAGATGTGTTGAGCTAGATACAGGCATCATCGTCATCAATATCATTATCTTCTCCATTATTAAATAAGGTAACTGAGATTTTGAAAGGATAAATAACTGAACCTAGGTCAATTTGCACACTTAACTGTCAGTAGAGTGGAAATTCAATTATAGGCCTGACTTCTTCCAAACTCTTCTTTTCAAACTATTATGAAACACTGCCTCAAATAATTATCTTATGAAACTTGAGAACAATATGAGAACATGGATTAGTCCATGCTCAGGATATGCTAAAGTATAAGATGTGAAATGTACAGTCTGATGAATTGGACTTACTCAATGTCTAATTACTTATTGATTACAGTGGTAAATATTTTCATAGAAGTATTGATGTGAAAACAGAAATAACATAGGTAGTTTAACAGAATCTGACAACCAAGCTTTGTAATAGTATGACTTTGAACATTTTACTATAGCCTAGAGCCAAATACTCCCCTTTGTTTTGCTTACCAATTCCTGAATTCTGATCATTTTTATGACCATTTTACTGATGTCTTTTGTGTTATTTCATTGAAACTTAATATAATTTAGGATGCAATAAACCTTAGAGAGATGTTTCCATTTTAAGCAGTTTTCCACAGGTTTTTTTTCTCTACATAAAAATCTGGTGTTCCTATAATCGTTTTGCTCATTGCTAAAGTGATAAATGCAGATCATGGTGTAGTTCTGAATTTATAATTATCATGAAACAAAAACAATTCAAGCAGAATAATTTATGTTATTTTCTAATTAAAGTAAAAATGCATCTGATAGAGATACAAACGGTCCAGTTGAATTTACCCATTTATTAAATAAGAAAAAAAAAATCACAGATAGAAAATATTGAAAAGGAAGTTATTTATTTTGTTTGTTTTGGCTCCTCTTTTATAACTTGTTTTTCTGTGGTATAGGCAGTGAGCAATTTTTTTCTCTTGGACTCTGTGTATGTAGAGATTTGAGTAAATCAACTAATGGTTACATATATATCAAGAACATATTTATTGTTTTATATTTTTGAGACAGAAATATAAACAATTTCAGCCTTTTTTAATGAAAGAAAAATAATTTTTAAATATATTACATATAGAAAAAACATATTATTTGTGCATACATGCATACACTGATTCCATATTTAGAATAAAGAGAGAGAGAGATGAAAGCAGAGGGGAAAAAGTCCATTTGTGATGGGAAATATGGAAGTTGATATCTAGGAAGAAAAGAGAAAGAAAAAAACAGAAGAATCAGTGGGACAAATGAGGGCCAGCAGAGTGCGAGTGATGAGGGAGAGAGACTGGGAGAAGCAGAGTCAAAGTCCTAATGAGGAGATGGTTAAAAAAAAGTTGACCTAAAACAGCAAAGGAGAGAAGCAAGAAGAAAGCGAGATGGAGAAGAAAACAGAAATAACTGTAAATAAATGTGAGGAGAGAGAGGGACAGAGACTAGACAGAAGTTTAAATCTATGAGCAGTAGTGTTACCATTGCCATTTAAAAGTCCAGTGATCTCTACAAAGTTAATCAAGAGTTTTACTCCTTTGGAAATCTAAGAAAAAATGTTATATTCTCATTTTTTAAACTATAAGATTATTATATATTATGTGTATTTTGCTCTGAAAATCCTAGTAATGGGAAAATATCTATCATTAACACACCCATCCCCCCAAAAGCATATATAAAACTATCCAGAAGTACATTACAGGACAATCATTTTGTTTGTACTCAAACCATAGCCTGTAGTCTTTTGAGAGCCCACCTGGGGTGGAGAACTGAGAGTGTCTTCTTTACCCTATTCCCTGGCCTGTATCAGTTTGGTTTCCCACCATACTGTGAAATGTTTGAAAAAGGGAACCATATTTTATCTTTTTATCCTTACCATCCAGAGCAGTATTAGTAAACACAAAATAATAAATATTTTAGTGAATAAATGAGAGTAATAGGAATAAAAGTCTGAAATACATAAGTTAAAGTGAGCATTTCATTGTATAAAAATTATAACAGCCAGCAAGAATTCAATTTTATTTCCTTATTTATAAACACGATCTTGGTGAATGGTGCAGGGGAAAACAACAAAAATATTTGTGGACTTAAAAATCCAGATCCCTATAGTTTACCCCATATTCATTCAATGCCACCAGTTTCATTAACTAGCCAAACTACTTTATGCTTTTAAGAATAAAGGAAAATAAATGTATTGAGCACATTGTATGTGACAGTAGAATGTGACACATATGAAATTGAGGCACCGTCTCAGTTGTCTAACTCTTAATCTGTTTTTTCCAAACAGGTGCAACTAGCTGTCTAACTCTTAACCTGTTTTTTCCAAACAGGTGCAACTAGCTTTCTCTTTAGGTGTTCTGAAATACTGTAGTTAATCCCAAATAGCTACATTTAGATCACCATACCCTAAGTCCACCTTCCATTCCTACTGGGGCTCATTGCTCAGCCCTTCTGAAAGTATTCATAAGGTTATCAAGCAAAGATAGCATAAGCATGTGCTTACTAAGTTTTCCATTATACAACCCAAATTCTCCATCAAAAGGTCACAGAGAGGGGTGTATAGATTTAAGTTACTACACTCCTAGTTTATTTATCTTATTACCTAAATTCTTTTAGGGCTGTCATAATATTTTTTCATTTATGTTTTGCTTATATTTGCATGCTAGTTGAGTGATAGTTATTTTTTGGTAATATTGACTTATGCTATCTGGTTTATATTTTTGTTTTTAAGACTAAGTGATTTGCCCCTAATCTTGTCAGTGCAATGGCTGCTTCATTTTCAAAGAACCACAACTGATTGAAAAATGACTTACATAAGGCCAAACAATTACTTTGATTCATTTTAACCTCCTAGATTTATTTTGTGAAAGGAGTATTATTTTAATGGCAGTTAAATGTAGTTATTTTGACAGGTGGATTTGTTCTAATTTTATTATTATTAAGCAGGCTAAAAGCTTTTGATTGGCTCATAAACCAGTTTTGTGATGTACCTGGGAATAATTTCATCTTGAATAAAAAAATGTTTTCCTGTTTCATTTTTCACTGATTTCACTTTCTACTTCATTATTGTCTTTGGAAATTGGCTGAATGAGAACAAAACAATTGTTTCTATTCAGAGCTGTGAATTTTAAACTGACTGAAAATCAGATTTAAATTTGCTCATATGAATGCATTGAGTCAGTGTAGCTAATAAAATGGTTTTTTTCCTGCTATTTATCAAATTGTACATTAAGCTTTGTGAACCCACTATGTGAGGTGTACTGATCAGACTTCCATGTCAATTTTGCAGGTGATGGAAGTCAAAGGACAAATGCTTCATGTCCCAGAATCTAATTCCATTTTATTTTTGGGCTCTCCATGTGTGGACAAGTTGGATGAACTCATGGGCCGAGGACTGCATCTCTCAGATATCCCTATCCATGATGCTACTCGAGATGTCATTTTGGTTGGTGAGCAGGCAAAGGCCCAAGATGGCTTGAAGAAGAGGATGGATAAATTAAAGGCAACTTTAGAAAGAACTCACCAGGCCCTGGAAGAAGAGAAAAAGAAGACAGTGGATCTTCTATATTCTATTTTCCCTGGCGATGTAGCCCAGCAGTTGTGGCAAGGGCAACAAGTACAGGCCAGAAAGTTTGATGATGTCACCATGCTCTTTTCAGACATTGTTGGCTTCACAGCCATATGTGCCCAGTGCACTCCCATGCAAGTGATCAGCATGCTGAATGAACTGTATACCAGATTTGACCACCAATGTGGATTTCTGGATATCTATAAGGTAAGAGGGCTCGTTGTTTATATAAAAATACCATAGTAAATTGTGATCTTAAGCTATAAGGATACTTTTTAAAACTTAAACTTGATAATAAATGATTGATACCTCCTTAATTTAGAAGTCTTTATACAGAGTACAAGTATTTCTGCTTTATAAGTAAACTTTCATTATGAGTTGGTGTATAGTACTGACATTGGTAATTATGAGTCATTTCACAGT
The DNA here is from genome assembly GCA_963574415.1 of Tarsius wallacei. Classification (NCBI taxonomy): domain Eukaryota; kingdom Metazoa; phylum Chordata; class Mammalia; order Primates; family Tarsiidae; genus Tarsius; species Tarsius wallacei. Next base: position 6,083 of record CAUYQG010167134.1, read on the forward strand.
TGATATTGTTCATTAAGGAAAATTTCTGTATTGTTAGTCTCCTACGTTTATTATTATTAAAAATTAAACTTACTAAATTCTAGGTACCTATTACCACATAATTATTCATGCTCAGAGAATGGGATTCTAATATCAACTTAGAATTTTATGTTGACAGTTAAATATAAGTAGCAAGTTATGACAAAATGCATTGAATTATCTGTTAATATGGCTAGGCAGTATTTTGCACTTCGTTGTCAATTAAGTGAGATTACTTTAATTCTAAAATAATGCATGTAAATGTTCTGGCTATTGCCCAAAATACCAATGGTTTTTAGTAGAAACTTCTTAATTTTCCTAGCTACGTAAGGGAAAAACATTCAAAATGTGTGCCAATCACCATTTTATCCCCCCCTCCCTTTTTTTTTTGCTTTGATTTGGTGAACTACTTATTCATTTCTTATTAAAATTGTAGCAATATCTTGAGTGATTCAGCCCATATCTGCCTAAGGAATAATTCTACAACTTTACAGAGAATTTCACAATGTCTGGGTACATGCTTTTTTATTTGAAGGGTAGCAAGTGCCTCTAGTATAAAATGTATTTTCTTCTTTACTAATTCATCTAGACTAGCTACTACTTTTTTATAGTAAGATCTTCACATAAGCAGATTTGGAAAGAACTTGCCTGTTTTACTTTGTAAGTTCCATATTATAATCTAGGGAGTGTTTTTATTAAGCAGTGTCTCCTTGGAGAAAGGAGTTCTTTAGTTCCATTTTGTGGAACTAAACTATATATATATCCAATGTCAAATTTTTCAGTTGAGTATCTCTGAGTAGTGAACATTCAGTATAAACTATGTATGAGGGATTGGCCTTGTTATACAAAATGAGAGTTCTTATAAATTGTCTTGTCTTTAACTTTCTATAATTTATTGTTATGTTAATTAATGGTAAAGGTAGCCAAACGTCTGATTCTAACCCAGAGAGAAACTACGATGAATCTGTCTGTTATATTGTTATTTCCATGTTATTAAACCAAAGACAGTTTCATATAGTTGAAAATAATTACCAGCAATTTCAGAATGGTTCTACTCTGTCTTCTATACTTAGACTGTGCTTTTCATCTTTCATATATAGATGTAAAAATATATAGAAACAATTCTGGTTTATAAATTTTCTTAACCTAAACTTGCTTATGAAAGTTTAGCAATAAATTATAAATAAGTAAGATTCCAGGGCTAGGTTTTCTTAATGTATCTTCAATGCTAGTAAGTAGATAGGTAGATAGATAGATAGATAGATAGATAGGTAGATAGATAGGTAGATAAATGGATGGGATAGGTGTACAGGGAAGTTCTGGCTGTTTACTCTTAATAAGGGAGGTCCAGGATGGGGTATCTAGACTAGGAAATGCAATGTATGTTAAAGCCACAGTGATAATGGTGTATGATCAGAGAGAGGGAGGATATTACCCTGTAAAGGGTAAAATGAAGTACACGATGAGAAATACATTGAAGGAATATGTTAGAATCCTCTATCTGACCTGCCTAATTTCTAATCATAATAATCATTCTAGTTTATTTTCTAGAAAATGCACACAGTGCTATTTTATACCATGAACGATTTGCTATTTTATATCATGAATGAAGGACCAGAAATCTGCTGATTTTGAACGATGAAAAAGCTTTGCTGGATTTATATAGGTAGAATTTTGGAAACTATGTAGAATAACCATACCTCAGAGGAAAAATAAAGCACAGCTCACTTTTGTTTTATGTTAGAAATGTGAGAGGAAACTAGGTAAAGCTGAATGCCAAGAAAAAAGAACTAGAGAGAATGGCCCACAGGGGACATTCAAAGTGTGCTTCTACACTACGAGGCCCCGATCTCTAAATTTGTGGTTGCTTCTCTCTTGATCATCTTGTTATTCCATCTTTTTCTATCATTAGGTAGATGGTACAGTGATAATTTATAATTCAGCCTCATATCTGCCTAATGAATAACTCTACAACTTTACAGAGAATTTCACAATGTCTGGGTACATGCTTTTTTATTTGAAGAGTAGTAAGTGTCTCTAGTATAAAATGTACTTTCTTCTTTACTAATTAATATAGACTAGCTACTACTTTTTTTTTTTTTTGAGTAGGAGTCTCACTCTGTCACCCAGGTTGGAGTGCAGTGGCACGTTGCTCATTGCCACTGCAACCTCGACCTGCTGGGCTCAGGCGGTCTTTCTGCCTCAGCCTTCCAAGTAGCTGGAACTACAGGCATGCACTACCACGCCTGGCTTAGTTTTTTATTTATTGTAGAGACGAGGTCTCACCGAGTTGTCCAGGCTGGTCTTGAACCCCTGAGCTCAAGCAATCCTCTTACCTCAGCCTCCCAAAGCACTGGGATTACAGGCTGTAGCCACTGCGCCGGGCCTGTCCCAATATTAAATGAGAACAGTCTTGTTTTGGGAATAGAGTGACTTCTTGGCTATGTGAGCCTGGCTCTCACCTCTTCCCTACTGCATCCACTAGACACAGAGTTTGTGCTGACTCCCACTATTCCTTAATTTTCTTACTTCTTTGCCTGTGATGTCCCATCACTCAGCTGCAACTGATTTCTCCTAGATGGCCTGGTCAAGCCAGGACCTCTCACAGGTCTCATTCTTAGGGACCAGGGGTGTCCCCATTGACTTGCTGCCTCCTGAGCTTCTGGTCTGGCTTCTGGGCTTCAGTATTGAACTGAGCCTCCTCTGTCTTCTGGCTGGTTTTTCTCTGCCAGGGCTGCCAAGTTCCTTGTCCATCCTCCAGTGTCTGTTCATGCGTCTGCACCCCTCCCTGCTGCACGTGGAGCCTTGCTTTGCCTCTGGCTCCTCCCCACATCCACTGTATGTTTCCCTTCTCTCTTGTACATTTCGTCTTCTTCCTCCTTGTTCACACCATCCCACCCACTACAGACCTGGCTGGTCTCCAAGACCCCTGTGCCTCCTCCCTTCAGTTGTCTTCACTAGGGTAGTTTTTCATAAAATGCTGGTCAAAATCCACTTCTCCCTTCTCAGTGGCTGACTCAGATACAGCAATGCCATCGCAGACTGGTTCTGTTGTTGAATACTAGCTTTCATAGCAGCAGGCCTATTCCTAAAATGTGCTAGTAGAATACCATGGCTGAGGCTAGTTTAGCTCCTAAAATCTTTGGAAGATTATCTATTATGGTAGATAATATTTGCATGTTAGGTTGATATTGTTACATTCACATTTTCTCCACATGTTTCTGTTATAAAGATAGGAACAGTATGATTATTATGTAGGCAGTTCTTTGTGAAATGTAGCTGTGATGGTAAATGCTTGGAATGTTCTTACATTTTTGTTTTTAAAATTCAGTTACCTTTTGCTTTGATTGGTTGCAGGAGGTGATTCTAAGTCGCTGGGTTTCATCGCGGGAAAGGAGTGACCAAGATGAACTTTAACAATTCAACTTCAGATTTCTAATTTCACCACAACTGTTTATTGAGTCTCCTAGAGTCTGCAAGATTTAGGGCTAGGTAAAGTCCTTTTACTGTAATCACCCATTAATTTAAACGTTTTAAAGGGAGTGGTGCTGCTATCACCAGAAAACTATCAGTGTTTTTTGTTTTTTTGTTTTGAAAGTAGGATTTATTAAGCCAGAAAAGCTCCCATAGCAGGAGGGGACCTGAAAGAGGTTGCCCAACTCTCAGTGTTTTAAAGATAAAATGAAATCAGCCAGGTAGCGCGCGCCTGTAGTTCCAGCTACTTGGAAGGCTGAGGTGGAAGGATCGCTGGAGCCCAGCAGGTTGAGGCTGTGATGGCCGGGAATGGCCACTGCACTCCAGTCTGGGCGACAGAGTGAGACTCCAACTCAAAAAAAAAAAAAAAAAGATAAAATGACACAGAAGGAGCCATGTGCTGGAACTACAGATTCTGTCCTTGAATGGGTCACTGACTGACTGAACCTGAGCTTCGTGCCTCTGGCCTCAGTCTGTGTTGTCATCCAGTCGTTAGGGAGGTTGGACTAGATGAATCCTGAGAGGACTCTTCCAGCAACAGGGAAATTTATTCTCTGATTTTACCTGAAAATGGTAATAGTTTACATTTATACAGTACAGTTTACAAAGCATTTTCATACTTTACAGAATCCTGTGTTCCATTATTTTAAATAGGAAAATAGTTGTGTGTCTCTGCTTATCCAAGAACTTTAACCAGTAATTCAAACATTCAAAAATCCCTTTAATATCTGCTAAAGGATTTCTGTATCATAGAACATTTTAAAAACATAATTACCTAATTAATTCTCAATGAATTTATTGATGGACACATTTGTATATAGAAAAAACAATATTGTACAATATTAGATAAAAATCATATCTAATAAACCTGTAATAAAATAAAAATAAGCAGTGAAATAATATGTATGGAGACACATAATGAAAGCAATTAACATTTAGCAAAATATAACAAAGGCTTCTTTTTTTTTTTTTCTTTTTTTTTGAGTTGGAGTCTCACTCTGTTGCCCAGACTGGAGTGCAGTGGCCGCTCCTGGCCACCGCAGCCTCGACCTTCCAAGTAGCTGGAACTACAGGCGCGCGCTACCACGCCCGGCTAATTTTTTTGATTTATTGTAGAGATGAGGTCTCGCTTGCCCAGGCGGGTCTCGAACCCGTGGGCTCAGGCAATCCACTCACCTCAGCCTCCCAAAGGCGC
>CAUYQG010167135.1:0-20979 GCA_963574415.1 Tarsius wallacei
ACATGATGGAATACTACACAGCCATAAAAAAGAACAAAATCATGAATTTTGCAGCAACCTGGATGGAACTAGAGTCTATAATACTGAGTGATCTCTCACAGAAACAAAGATCTAAGTATCACATGTTCTCATTCATAAGTGGACCTTGAACATCCATCATAATACTAAAAGAAAAGGACTGACAGTGGTGGGAAACTATGGGGGGGTAGGGAGGTTGATATTTAGAGCTTTTAGGAATCACCACACTGCTTTCCACAGAGGTTACGCTAGTTTACACCCCCACCAACAGTGTAGACATGTTCCATTTTTGCCACATCCTCTCCAGCATCTGTTATTTTTTGAGTTATTGATAATGGCCATTCTGACTGGAGTTAGGTGATATCTCAGTGTAGTTTTAATTTGCATCTCCTTGATGATTAGTGAGGTTGTACATTTCTTCATGTGTCTGTTGGCCCCTCATATGTCTTCTTTTAAGAAGTATCTGTTCATATCTTTTGCCCACTTTGTAATGGGGTTGTTTGTTTTTTCTTTTTTCAGCACATTTGAGTTGCTTATAGATCCAAGAGGTTAGGCCTTTGTCAGACATGGAATAGGCATATATTTTTTCCCAGTCGGTGGGCTGTCTCCCTGCTCTCTTGATGGTTTCTTTGGCTCTGCAGAAGCTTGTCAGTTTAATGAGGTCCCACTTGTCTATCTTATCTCTTATGGCCCCTGTGTTTCAGGTTTTGTTCAGGAATTGGATGCCAGTTCCAATTTCCATAGGGTGTGTCCTGCATTTTCTAAGATTCTTATGGTTTGAGGTTTTACATTTAGGTCTCTGATCCATTTAGAGTGAATTTTTGTGTATGGGGATAGACAGGGGTCTTGTTTGAATCTTCTGCATGTGGTCAGCCAGTTTTCCCAGCACCATTTACTGAATAGTTTCTCCTCTCCACAGTGGTAGGTGGTGGAGGCTTTGTCAAAGATGAGTTGATTGAGAAATTGAGGTTTTGCTTCTGGAATCTCAATTCTATTCCATTGGTCTATATGCCTGTTCCTGATGAAGAAATGTTCAACCTCACTAATCATCAAGGAGATGTAAATTAAAACTACCCTGAGATACCACCTAACTCCAGTCAGAATGGCCATCATCAATAACTCAAAAAATAACAGATGCTGGAGAGGATGTGATGAAAAGGGAACACTCCTACACTGTTGGTGGGAGTGTAAACTAGTGCAGCCTCTGTGGAAATCAGTGTGGCGATTCCTAAAAGCCCTAAAAATCGACCTTCCATATGACCCCGCAATCCCTCTACTGGGAATATACACTGAAGAACTCAAATCACTCTATAAAAAAGATACCTGCGCACGTATGTTTATCGCAGCATTGTTCACAATAGCAAGATCATGGAACCAACCATGCTGTCCATCAAAAGAGGACTGGATTAAAAAAAGTGGTACATACATATACACAATGGAATATTACGCAGCCATAAAAAAGAACAAAATCATGAATTTCGCCGCAACCTGGATGGAATTGGAGTTTATAATACTGAGTGATCTCTCACAGAAACAAAGATCTGAGTATCACATGTTCTCACTCATAAGTGAACCTTGAACAACTATCGTAATACTATAAGAAAAGGATTGACAGTGGCGGGAAACAATGGGGGGGCAGGGAGGGAAAGGGAGGTGGGTTTAACGGTAGCTGATATCTGTCTGGGGACAGGGGGAACACCTCATCAACAAGGGTACCTGCACAGTGCATATTTGTATACCTAACCCTTAACTGTACCCCGCAATTTTATAATAAAAAATATGTTAAAAAAAAAAGTAGACAGGATAAAGAAACATGGGGCCAGGCATGGTGGCTCAACCTGTAATCCCGTACTTTGGAAGGCTGACGTGAGTGAATTGCCTGAGCCTGCGGGTTTGACACCCACCTGGGCAATTTGGTGAGACCTCATCTCTACAATAAAGCAAAAAGTTAGCCGGGTGTGGTAGCGTGCACCTGTAGTTTCAGCTACTTGGAAGGCTGAGGTGGAATGATCGCCAGAGCCCAGTAGGTCGAGGCTGCGGTGACCGGGAGTGGCCACTGCACTCCGGTCTGAGCGACAGAGTGAGACTCCAACTCAAAAAAAAAAAAAAAATAAACCCAAGCCTCGCCTTCACACGGTATATTTATATAGCATATTCTCACATGTACCCCATGATTATAACATAAATAAAATGTCAACTAAAAAATAATCTGACCTACTTTATTTGATTGGAGCTTATAAATCTTTCTTCTAGAAAGGATCCTGTTGATACGGAAGGAATGCTAGACAGAGGCCAAGAATAATTCATACAGAGAGGACTTCCTGAGTTTCCATACTCTAATGCCATGATCTAGCATTAGATTTTTATCCTTTTTGTTCAATCACAGTTGTTTTAACCTAAGCATAAAAAAGGACAGTTTATTCTGTATCTTTTGGTCTTCAACCCAAAGTCTTTTGCGTCATGTAAAACTATGATTAAATAAACTTATATTCTTTTTTCTCTTACTAACCTTGCTTTTCTTTTCAGCTGAGTTTCCAGCAAATAATCTCTTGTTAGTAAAGAGAATAAAACACTGAATATAGATCTCCCTCTACTCCTATAAACCATGATCATGCTTAAGAATGTGAAATAGACCACCTTGGGCAAGTTTTGTTCTCTCTCTGCAGTTCAGTTTTTGTTTTCTTTTTTGGGGGGGGGCATATGAGGGATGTATTGTGTACATAATTTTCAGTCTTTCATTCAGCTCCCAAATCCTACGTTTCTCGCATTCCTACAATTTCAGGTAAGTCCAATACTTCTCCCATATCTCAATACATGAACCCTATTCCCCTTTCTTCCTTCAAAACTGCAATAAGCAGCTTATTAAATATAATCCCTCAAAAGCTGAAAAGCAATACTGCCACATTGGAAGGTTTTCCTTCCAGAAAGTTGTTTGATTTGATGGTTATTATTTAGATTTATTAAAAACAATTTATAAAAACAATTGTTCCAGCTGCAGCATAGTAGTGCTTCTTGTAATGAAAATATCTGTAATCCTAAATTAATCAACCTACATCTGATCCCATTCAAAAATCTTTAACCTTACTCTGTAAGGCAATATAATTCAAACTGCCCCAGACTTGTATCATTGGATGGGAAAATTGAATCCTTAAACATCGACTTTTTATTTTTCAAATCTCACGGTATAGAGCTGTTAGGGTTGGCCTCAAAATTGAGATTGCTAAATTGAAGGTCCTAGAGTGAACCCAAATTAGAAAACAGGAAGTGAAATAGATTCTCAGTCTTAAATTCATTTAAAACATCATCTTCTAGCAAATGATATTTTTAAAAGTGTTTTGCTGTTTGATTATCGAGTCCTTATGTGTTATGGATTAGTTGATGCTATCATGTCTCAATAACTAAAGATATAGTTAATAAGAAATACATAGCTGTTTGATAGAATAAACTTAATTTATTTGTTTGTAAATTCTGCTGAGACCAAGTACTATAACCTGCAGTCAAGTTTTTTTTATCCAAAATAATCTTCACATAATTGAAAATTTCCACATTTAAAAGTTTAACTGATTCACATCTAAAATATTAAAAATTGGTTTCTAGCCTACAACGACCTGCTGGAGGAGAGGAAGTTATTTTCCATCTATATGTTAAATTGTATGTATCTTAAACTCTTGAAAGCAGTTCACTGTTGCTCAGATGAACTCAAAATACTCCAAACAAAATAATTTGCTTCAACACTTCCAGATGCTCATAAAATTCCTCCTTTGAATTTGAGAGAAGTGTGAAACAGTTTGCTAATTAATGGACAAATGACCTTAAGTCTTCTCCATTGGTATTGCTCTTGACAACCGTCAGTCCTGACCTTAACTGAATCCACAGTTATATGGAAGACATTTATTATTCAAAGACAAGAAAGAGTTCTAAGTTTTTTTTTTTCTTTTTTCCCAGTGTGCCTGATTAGCTATCGTGTTTGATATATTTGTATTTGCTTGCATTCTCTTGCTTTGGTCTCCAGAATAAATGTAGCAATGACTCATACCAAAAATGGCTCAAAGGCTAAACTAACTAAACAGTGTTTCTGCTGTGGTCACTATTCAGGCAAAGATATTTAAAGCAAGACCCCTGCTGTGCTTCAGAGACACTGGGAAACAGAAATGTGCCCACATAATCCATTCATTGTTTAATTCCTTGTCCTATCCAAGTCTATTCTTTCCCGCAAATGCAAATTTAAAAATTACCTAGCTCTATTTTCTCTTTCTCACCAAGATCTTTACCTCTGATCTTTACTTTTAAGACTTGCCATCATTCTATTTATGGAAGCCATTAGTAGACTAATCTGCAAAAACACCAACTTTAGTAAAGAACATATATATTTTAGGCAAACTGTTGTTTCTCCTATTACTTATTGTGGTGCTCCTTTGTTGCAGCCAAATCTTTTATGCCTTTCATTAATAAGTAACAAACAAGCAGCAATTGTCACTCTACTCTCCCAGAATAAGGGCAAGACTTCCTGCCCTACATATATACATGCTTATTTCATGTGGGGATTTCATAATGGGGGATGTTGCAACAAGGAAAATGATGACAAGGAAAGAGTTCCTTGCTAAGCATTGCTTTAAAATAGAAAGAAGAAATGAATTGATATTATTTTAAGAGGCTTCCTTTTAACTCAGCCTCCTATTTATCTGTGTGGGATCACCCTACATCACACAGCAGGGGAGACTAGTAACAAGTATTTGACCAGTTCAAGAGGCAACAATTTCACACAAGGTAGCTTCTCGCAAGAAAACCATTAAAGTGCATCAGTCCTGACAGTTGCACAGACACCCTGAGGGCTGTGCTGCAGAAACCAAACTTCAAAATGTCTGTTGGCTTTCCAGAATCCTGTGTGGCTGCCTGTTTAACTGAGATGAGATTGGAGCTTCATACAGTGATGGAAGGCCGGGGAGGGATAGCAGTAGGGGACTTGAACCGAAACTCTAAAGTGATTTGTTGATGCTCTGGAAGTCCTAATCTGAGAAAGTGCATACATCTTCATCGAAAATGACCCACTCACAGTTTGTCGCACCACACCAGCACTTACAGGAATTGCCCAATATGTTTGAAGAAAGTTGGAATGGGTCCTGGTTACCAGAATACCACTTCACCTGCAATTGTATAACAGTGTCTAGTTTCGAGAAGTAATGCAGTATATCATCACTCTGGGGATCTGATTGGGAAAAAGGAATGCTCACATGATTTCTAAAAAAATGAAATCTACTTACTAACATTAATCATAGATTTTAAACCATCTTAAATCTTATTCTTCCTTTTCAAGCTGTAAATAAGTACACTCTTTTCTGTCTTTGTGAGATTTCCTGAACCTGGGGAAAAAGAACATCCAGATGCTTTGGCCTAAACACTTTCTGGTATCAGCATAGGAGCTCTGGCTAACAGGGAAGGCATATTAATGCTGACACAAACTGAGAAAGAGAACAGCAATGATAGGTGAAATCCTGAGAAGCGAATGGGATGTGGTGGGCCTCCAAGTCCCATGAGGATCATGAGATCCTGAATCTTTCTGAAGTTTTTGTCTTAAAAACAGTGGAGAATAGTTAACTGCTGATTATATGTTAGCTGATACAAAGCAACTAGCTTCATAATGGCTTGCAGTTAAAAATTCAATACAAGTTCTTCAGCCAGCAATTTGGCTGGAACAAGACATACACTATCTTGAAATATTTGGGTCAATAAGCATATCACATTGTCTATTCCATTTTTCAGAAACTTCTCCCGCCTTTTTAAAAAAGGATTGGGAGGAGGAAATGGAAGTAGGGGGCTTTTGAGAGCAAAATGTTCTCAACCTTAGATCTCAAAATAAGCGGACCCTGAACAATTATCTTAATACTATAAGAAAGGGATTGGGAAACTGTCAGGGAAGGGAGCGAGGGATCACACTTCATCAATAAGTGTACCTGATCTCAAACCTGATGATGTGGGGACCAAAGTGAGGCCAAAACTTTACCTGTACAATGACCATTTATATACTTAACCCTGAATTTTACCCTACATCTTTAAAATAATTTTTTAAATGTCAAATGATTCAGGAAAGTAAAGTTTATCTTATTAGCTAAAGGTGACCAAGAATAATTTGAGGCTAAAATGAGGTATTATATATAGGTATTTTATATGCATATATATACATGGTATAATAATATAGATGCATACTAAAAAAAGTAAATGAGTAAATACCACACTATTGTTTTGTTTAGACATGGTTCTTTGAAAAACAAATGCTTGTATATCTATTCCATTTTTTAAGCCCCCCAAATTACATTTAAAAATAAAATATATAAGCACAGAAGGATAAACAGAATGATAAAGGAGACTACTGGTTAGAGATGTCAACATAATTTTGATATATGAAGTAATGTATTTTGAAGTGTAGACCATGCCTACAGAGAATGATAATGATGAAGTTGTAAGAAATGAACTGACTTGTCCCATAGAACTCTGAAAAGATTTAATTCTTGGAGGTACCAAGAATCAGAAAATGCAAGTCAGATATAAGACTGAAACATGGATTGGCTTCAAATTCATTTCCCAGATCCTTACTGTCATGCCTTTTAGTCAGATTATTATTCCTTTTACAACCTCTCAGAATACAAGATGTTCACTCTTTTGTGGAGAAACTAAACCAAGCAAGCAGGGTGAGGGACAGAATATGTTTCTGGACCAGCTTTATAGGTGTAACACATGTGCAATTGTATAGGGTCCCACACTCAGAAGGGCCCAATATTTGTTTAATATCCTGCTATCATAATTGAAATTCTTAATAATTTTGAAGAAGGATCTCCACATTTTTATTCTGCACAGGGACTGGTAAATTATGTAGCTTGTCCTGGTGTTTATGTAGGTAAGTTATGTTGAGGTACCAGAAAGAGCATTAAAGAAAGTATGCAAAGTGAACCATAAGTCACCTAGCCTTCCTAGTCTGCCCTGTTCCCAGAGTAAGACTGGTGAAATATATTACCCACCCATTCCACCCGACACAACACACATCCAGAAAGACTAGAGGAATTTTTCTAGGGGAAATAGAATAATTCTAAAGAATACAGAAATGCTTTAGCATTTAAAGGACTTATAAGAATCAGAATTGCTATCCTATCAGTATACTATGAGGACCTCAAGTCAGGAAGAACTTATCTTGCATCTAGAGTTTCTATCAGATATTAAATTTCTTAATCTACAATACAAATATATAGCCAAAGATTATCAGATACTTGAAGAGAGACTCAACATGAGAGACACAGACCAAAAGAAATAAGATTCAGAAAAACTGACTGAACACAGGGAGCATAATCAAATTTTAAAAGAAAATCTATTCATTATTTTAGAGAATTAAGACAAGATGCTATAGCTATGAAAGCAACAAACATGCAAACAAATGAATAAACAAAACAAGATGCTATAAGTGAGAGGGGGATCAGAAAACAAAAAGCAAATATGTGCTTAGAAATTTAAAAAATATGATAGCAAAAAGCCAAAATAAACAAAAACAATAAAAGGATTAGAAAAGAAGGAAAAAAAATTCCCCAGAAAGAGAAAGAACAGATTAAAATGGAGCACAGGAGATTATCAAATAAGAATAAAACTTTTTCCAGGACAGTAGAATATGTATCCTCATGATTGAAATAGGCTGTTGAGAAAAATAAAGAGAATCCAAACCAGCACATCTTATCATGCCCCATTGCAACAGCAGAAGTTGAAGTCTCCAAAGGACCAGTAGTAAGAAAAGCATCACATTTCCCAGCCATGGCATGCCAAGAGGCTGGTGATCTAAAACTTCAGATTGTTGACAACCAGGCGTGGTCACTCACACCTGTAATTCCAGCACTTTGGGAGGCTGAGGCAAGAGGATTGCCTGAGTCCAAGGGTTCGAGACCACTCTGGGCAACTTGGTGAGACCTCATCTCTACAATTAAAAAGAAATAGCCAGGCATGATGGTGCATGCCTCCAGTCCCAGCTACTTGGGAGGCTGAGGCAGAAGGATTGCCAGAGCCCAGGAAGTTGAGGCTGCAGTAGTTGTGAGTGTGCCACTGCACTCCAGCCTGGGTGACAGAGTGAGACTCCAACTCAAAAATAAAATAAATAAACACACACACACACACACACACACACACACACAGAAAGAGAAAGATTCTGTGTATAATAAATTTTTTTTAATGTTGACAGAAAATTATTTCCAAACTTGAATTCTTTACCCCACTAACTACTGCTATTGGTTCAGTGTATTATTGATACATTTCTGTAAACAAAAGGACTCAAAAAAATGTTCTTCCTAGTGATAGTTCTTGGGAAGCTACTAGCTAGTGTACTCCGCAAAATAAAGAAAAAATAATGAGATTTAGGATCCAAGAAAGGAAATTCCATACAGATGAGAGGTGATCATGAAACCCCAAGTTCACTGCTATACAGTGGAGTATAGCAGTGAACCACTGCTAAACAACTGGTTTAGAGGTATGGCTTCAAGAAAAAAATAAACTGATACTGATAGTGGTTTGAAAATATTTAGCAGGCCATTGCTTTGTGAAACCTGGTGTCTCCAGGTGGCTCTTTGAGCTTTGGCCCCCTCCCCTACCTGGGGGAGGTGAATCTCTCTAATTTACTTTCTAAATAAACTTTGCTTAAAAGCATAAAAAGATAATATTTGGCCATTTGGACAAAATTACTTATAGGCATGTGGAAGCCCATAGAACATTTTGGGGGAACAAATAATAATAAAAACTTAGTAACAAAATTTAGAAAGTTAAGGTGGTGAGAGCCATTATTGCCCAAAAGAAAAAGGAAAAGAAATAGAAGAATAAAAAATGTAATTATGGTTATCCTACCATTGTATGACAGCATGAAAATAGTTGTAATAATGCAAATTCAACAATTGGTCAAGTTTCTCCCAAGTGGTATAATTATGTTGGAAGATTTCAGTAGTGGAAGGAACAATCACATAAATTTTATAGGACACATATGGAATAGAGCTAAAAATTCATAACTATTTCCATCAAAAATAAAAATAAGATAAATTGGGAAAAAAGCACAGTAAAATATTATTTATAATGATAGAAGAGTATAACAGAATAAACAGCCCCATAATTATTTTTTACTTTATGATAATTTTTACTATAGATAAATAAGTGACACTTTGCTTACAAAATAAAAATTAACTTTAAACAAGTTAAATGGTAGAAAATGTTTTGTTTCATTCACTGAGGGAGTTCCTTTGATGTTAACAAAGAAATGGCTGCAGAAGATTTCATTAAGGTTTTAAAAAATGTATGCTCTGTTTTATTGCTATCATTTTTGTCTATTGGGTGGTGTTCAAATGGCCCTAAAAGAAGATGTGCCATCTATATTCATGATAATATTCAGATATATGACTACAGTGTTCTGTTTCTTTCACAGTTGACCTCCATCAACATGAAGAGAATGAAATACAGAAATAAAGCTCTTCTCTGCATTTTTCACCCTTTCATTGTCCTCTTGGTTAATGGCTGCTTTGTTCCTATGAGAGTAAAACAAAGACTTCCAAAATGCTAAGAATATTCACAGATTTCCTTAGAAAGGGCCAACTCATGAAACAAGAGTTGCTGTAATGTGAAAATTGAGCTTATTAAGTCTGATAGGTAAGCTTCAAAAAGAAAAATATTTTTGTTTCCAAAAGTCCTTCAGGTTCATGTTTGTAATATTTTGTGTTATAGTAAAAGATCAGAAGAAGGGATTAATTAAGATACTGTATATTTGTACAGTGTTATACTATATAACACTAAAAATAATTAGAAATAGACATGCTTGTATGGAATGATGCCCAACACATACTGCTAAGCTAAAAAGCCAAACAAAACAAACCCAGCAAATTACATTATGGTAATTCTCAATTCCTGCATGAACTTATTCTGAAGGTATAATTTTGTTTTTGGACACAGGTTCTAAGACTGGAATCTTGGAATGAGAAGCTGGTTTTAAAAAATCATTTATACTGACATTAATTTTCAATTTTTGTAATGTACAAGTAATATATTTTTTTAAAGTTAGCTACATATAACTAATGCATGTTATTAGTTAATATAACAGCACTCCATGTCTTAGTTTGGGAACAGTCTTTCAGCTTCAATCCAGGAATTTGAAATGGAAACATTTGTGTTTAATTAACTAAATGTAGAAAGAGAAAAGAACATGAGATTTGAGTCAGGAATTCAAATCCCACTTCCCTGTGTAAAAGTCGGGAATGTGCCTTTTTAAAAAAACATTTCAGTCTTTGTTATGTAATCTACAAAATGGGGATGGTGATGAAAAAATATCTGATTTTAAAAAAGGTTTTGTGCACTGGAGGATGCCATACGGCTATTCAGTATTTTGCAGAAAACTGACTTTGCCAATTGGATGCATTATATAGGCAGCATCACTAATATCAATAACTTTAAAAATCAGTAATATATTTGTGCATTTATTATTCTACATTATGCCTTAAGCGCTTTACAAGTATGAGCTTATTATTCACAATGACAAAAGTCTAAGTGTGTAGCTTTGTTGACCCTTTCATAGATGAATATGCTCAGATACAGAGAGGTTTAGTGACCTTCCTAAAGTCACCCAGTCACAGTACTAGGTGAAGGTACTAGAATCCATTGCCTCACAGTCTGGCATGCTTTGTGCCAGCTGATAGAATGAGAGTAGCTAAAAAACTGTTGGAAATTGAGAGACTGATAGAGATATTTTGCACTTTGTAGTGGCAGAAAGTTGTTTTGTTTTTCAAATTGTCAACTCAGGTTTTGCCTTTCATTTTGGCAAGTTTTTCAAAGCTCTATTTTAATTCCTCTTTAAAATCTTTTCTCCCCATGACCACCAAGGCACCTTATAGCCCCTAGGAAATAAAGTACAAAATTATGAATGTATAAGAAGAGAGTACTGACTCAAAAACTGCCAAGGTCCATTTCATTCTGCTTGAGCTCCAGCATATGCCTGAAGAATTGACTCACACAAATTAACCCAAATCACAGAATCTCAACATTTCAGGGCTGGAAGGGACCAGTGTTCTTTCACAGCTAGTCAATCAAAGTGAAAAGGGTGATTTGCATCAAGAAAGAGCATAAAATTAAAAATGGAATTTTAAAAATTAAAAAGCAGCTGAGATTCCCTAATGAATTTGAGCCTAAAGACAGACTTCAGCATGTTGACGAGCTGGAGTGAACAGAAGTGGGAATGGGGCAGCTTTCCTTCTTTCTTCCTCTATTCTGTTTCTCAGTTTAGCTTGTGGTCTTGGAAGTCACTTGTTTTCTCTGAGGCACACTTTTCAAATCTGTAAAATGAAATGAATGTAATAGATGATCTTTAAAACTCTTACTGAGTTTGATATTTTTAATTGGTTTCTTTAAGCAGCATTATTTTGTGTTCCAAATAGTTATTTCCAATCAGTGTGTGAGTGCGTGTGTGTGTGTGTGTGTGTGTGTGTGGTGAGGGGGGTGATGGTTACAAATGGAAATGGAAATAGTGGAAGCACTAGTTTCACTACTGGGAAAAAGTGCTATTAGAATAACCTTACTCTGAAGAAGACTCAAAGAAAAGATGCTTTCTTCTGTGCTTCCTAGCTCAAGAACACAAAGAGGGATGCAAAATCACAGCTCATTCTTGAAACAAATTCTGTTTCTGCACTTTTCTGCCTACCTTTTTATGACATTTCCTGTTTTTGCCACTTACAGGTATATGCACTTTAACATGATGTTCTAGGATGCCTCAGTGACTTTTAGTAGAAAAATGCAAATAAATGTAAATTTCTGTTATTATCAGCTTCACCAAAGCAAACGGGCAGAGCCAAGAACATTATTAGAGGTTGATAAGAGTGTATATTTGAATGATTTCCCCAGAGGACTGGGGCAAAAAACTCATCTCATTTCATTTCCTATTGTAGAGAAGTATCAATTGTCTCAGATGGAATTACTTGCATACACCACTTTCAGTCTCCACACTATCCCCTACTCTCACGTTTTATTTCTAAAATGTAATTTCAATAAGTAGTTGACTTGAATCAAGATACTCATGCATAAACAGGTGAGAGATGACATGAATAACACAATAGAGCACTGGGAGAATAATAGTTTCAGAAGACAGCATAGAAAAATTAAAGGAAAAAAACTGCAAGTTCTCTAATTATAATCAAAAGAAAATAAGGAATCTTGAGACTTCCTGTGGAATTTCCAGGCTGTATCACATTACCTCTGAAAAGAGTTTGGTATATTGCTGACACTTTACTCTTAATTAAATCTAAATTTCGTTGAGAGTAGGGGCATTGTGTTTAATTTACTATACTCAGAAGATCAGTGCATTCCTGGGCAGAAAAATGTTATTAATAAACCAATGCTGATTAAGTTACTGCTTATCTACAACAGACCAAAGTTAGAAATAGTCATTTGATTGCAGGCCAGTAGATGTGACATGGCTTGTTTCATCCTTTACCTTGCTGAGGTGCAAAAAATCAACTAGATGAGAAAGCATGGCTCCAAAAATGTTTAAAAGACCACACATTCTTAGTGCCTATTACAATAGAAACACATTCCTAAAATGAAATGAAATCTTGAATTGTATTTCAAAATGCCATGGAATTTAGGAGCAACTGCATAACCAGATGGGAAGTTTGGGCATGAATTCTTTGTTTCTATCAACAATCCTGGAAAGTTTTGTTTTTCAAATTGTCAACTCAGGTTTTGCCTTTCATTTTGGCAAGTTTTTCGAAGTTAGTGTAATTTTTATTCTGATTTATATTAGTACTGGATTGGACTCACCAAACCATCGTGAAAAGATCACTGGAAGAAATGAAGAGCCTAGAATTCTGATCTAAGCTCTGTAGCACACTAGCTTCTCTCACAGGTTAAATATCATAGGTTACTACGATCCAAAAAGCTCTGGGGGTTGGGTATTCCCTAGTGCAGTGGGTTTTAAACTTCGGTATGTATCAAAATCACCTGGAGAGTTTGTTAAAACGGATTTTGGTGCTCCACTCCAGAGTTCCTGATTTAGTAGGTCTGGGGTGGGAATGAGAATTCATATTTTTAGTGAGTTCCCAGGTGGTGCCAATGCTGCTGACTTGGGAATCTCACTTTGAGAACCACCACCACAGGGCAAAATAGCAAATGGGAACCTGCTAGCCTAAAACCTCTTTCCCTGTCTACTTCTCCTTCGGCTTTGTATTGACGTGTTTCACATGGGTTTGCCCAATTTGCATAACGGGGTCCTCTCTGAGTGCTCCTTCACTGCAGTCTCCCCCAGTGATAACAATAATAACTACAAGCCTTGCTTCTTTCTTGCACTCCTTCTAATGAAGGCTAAAGTCTCTGGAGCCACCTAATGCAGCTCTCAACCACTCCACCGAATCAGGGCTCAAAGTAAACTGTCAGACTTCAATAAACAAAGATCCAATAAGCAATCCCATCAGTGAGTCTTTGCCTCTGGCTCTTCACTTGGTTTACCCGGCGCCCAGTTTTTGGTCCCCTGTGAAAGGCTCCTTGCTTAGACCTTTTTGCTCAGGGGAATGAAGAGTAACAGGGCTTATTAGTTGTGTAACATATTCACTCTCAGGGAAGTTTCAACAATGTGCTCCTTGGGGCTTTTGAAAAGCACATTTTCTCAAGTTCTCCAGAAGAGAACAAGAAGTTTAACTGTGTCAGGTAAAGAAAAGGGTAAATCGTCATACAACGAAAAATAGGAACGCAAAGAACAATGTTTCTTGTTAGGGATGCAAGAAGAGACCTAGTTCACCTGTTAAATAATTTAAGCTAATCATTGAGCCCATAAAGGATTGTAGAAAAGAGTTTGCCAGTAAATGCAAATTTCCCTTTAAAAGTGAAATAAAGTCACCAGAGGATAGATCCACTGGCATTCTTCTCATCTTGTTCTCCCTGTTCCCTCACAGGCATCTTTTCTTCTTTAACTACCTTGAGTGACTTCACTACATTGAAACAACTAATAAACATTATTTCTGGTAACTCCAGACTTTATTTTCTTAATACCCCTGTTTTAGGGACTTTCATAGCCCTGGGACTTTTATGACTATAATCCCAACCCCTGCTGCCTGGTTTTCTTCCTACCAGGCCCAAATAAAGCCTCAATTTTAGCTAAGTTGACTTCTTCCCTGCACCCTAAATGTGCTGCTATAAACTTTTTGACTCAGTGCTTCAGTTTGTGCTCTTTATCCTATCTGAATCACTTTTCTGAACCTTCTTAGTTTCCTTCTATCTTTTCCTCCCTCAAGTGTCATCTTTTTTTTGAAGTCTTGTTTGACTGCTGCTATACAGAGATCCAAGAATGTTCTTTGCTAAATTTTGTATATGTAATGCCAGCAATATTTATTTGTCTATAATTTTGAGTGGGATACACTTGTCTCCTCCTTTTTTTAAGGAACCCTAAGGAGCAGTGCTTTATCGTGTACATTTTTTGTGGATTAGCAAAATTTTATAGAATCTTTTCCTTTTGGTAGGTGCTTAATATAGAATTATGCTTAGTTGCATTACTCAAATTTATATTCTTATATAACTTCTGCCAATGTACATGACATATAATGTTATTATAATAGCTATTCAACCTGTTGCTATATATGCTATCACATTAACAACCATTAGATGCCTTTTGCTTACTCACCCTCCCTTTTATCTAAGACTTATAGAAAGGGATCCACACACTACAGGTAAATCCCAGGGTTGGTATTTAGCCCAAGGTTCTTGGCTTCATACTAGATGGAACTCAAGCACCAGCCATAGGTAGGAGATTAAAGTGAGCTTATTAAAATTATATATATATGTATATATATATATATATATATATAAACAGATCTACAGACAAACCAGCTCACCAGCATCACTGGGGTTTCAGTTGGAAAATAAAAGTAAGTTCGCTGAAATGACAGAGAACCAGCTGCTTCACAGGCAGAGTGGCCAGTAGTAGTAACTGCAGACTTACATCACTGGGGTTTTATTTTTTTTTTATTTTATTTTATTTTTATTTTTATTTATTTTTTTTGAGTTGGAGTCTCACTCCGTTGCCCAGACTGAAGTGCAGTGGCCGCTCCCGGCCACCGCAGCCTCAACCTGCTGGACTCCGGGGATCCTTCTGCCTCAGCCTTCCAAGTAGCTGGAACTACAGGCGCGCGCTACCACACCCGGCTAATTTTTGATTTATTGTAGAGGTGAGGTCTCACCAAGTTGTCCAGGCGGGTCTCGAACCCGCGGGCTCAGGCAATCCACTCACCTCAGCCTCCCAAGGCATGGGATTACAGGCTGAGCCACCGAGCCCGGCTGAGGTTTTATTTTTATAGCTAGCTCTTGAGAATAGCTAAGCAAGGGTTAAATTATTTATGAATTTCCTGGGAATGGGATGGGGATTTCCTGGAAATGAGGGTTCCTCTTCCTTCTAAACCATATTGGGTGGCTTCTGGGGGTAGCCATAGTAATTGTAAACTGTCATGGTGTTCTAGTATCCTAATAAATTATAATTATTTTATAATTAGCCAAAAGGACAGGTGGAAGTCATTTTGATGCCATCTTGGTCTTGGCTGGCTTTGGCCAGTCTTCTCACTGCCTCCCATCTTGTCAGTGAGTTCTAGGGCCTGTGACCTATGTTTTGGAAACTAGTCCTGCCAGTTCCCTATCTCACAGAGAAGTTAAGTAAAGAGTATAAAGGAAAAGGCCTATTAATTGGTAGAGGTGGGATTACAACCTGGCCCATCTAACTTCAGAGTGTTCCTTCCTACCAACTGCATCCTGGTCGTAAATTTCTGGGAAAGGAGAGAACTTAGAAAGACTATATGACTAGCCCAAATTAGCATTGCAAGTTACTACTTGAGAGATAAGTTAATATTGCATTAAATTAATCTTTTACATATTGTATTATATATAAATGATAAAAGCTAGAAATCCACTCTTTCCAGCATTTGTGTGGGTGAATTCCAATACAAAATTGAAAGCTCTCAACCTTTCTTTTGGCTTTTGTTGTTTTTTAACCACCCCCCCCCAAAGTCTATTATATAAGACATACTAGGTGATGATAGTTTAGAACTTTTCAGTAGCTGATATAAATCTATTTTAAATGGGCAAGGATTTGTATAAGACCCAATGCCTCCCAGGTCTCAATGGGAGTAATTGGCTGAAACACCCTGCCTGATGCTCTCATGGGAGCCAGGACTTTGTGATTGTCTATAAGAACTTCTTATTACTGTTTAAATAATAATATTTTAATTTAATGCATTTTATATTCCATATTTATTGTGCTCCAATCATGTTTTATGACTAGTGTGAATGTGGAAATATGATGTAACTGATATTTAGTGTCTATGTACAATGTTCTTTCCTCAAGAGGTTCCCCTGCTGAGAACAAATGTAAAGTAAATATAAATAAATTCAACTCTTTGATGGGCCTCCAGAGTGCCCCAGCCTAGCTGATCGAGTGATCCCCTTCCCTTCTCTTATTAATTATGTCCTGAAACAAACTGTTTAAAACCAAACTGATTACCCTTGGAAAACTGAGTTTCCTTTTCAATCTTCCTCATCTGTCTGCATTCAGAGTCATGTTATCTTCCAAACAGAATCTGAAAGAAGGTGGATTATGATCCTCTCCAGCCCATGAAGAGATTTTTTAAAATGGGGAATGAGAAAGAAACCCTGTTGTATCAGCCAATCTGTTTACCTTACAACTGGCATCAGGAAGAATCGATTTGCAAAGAGGAGTTGCTGCATCTTGTACTGCATCCAGGCAGGAACCATTAGGGAAATTGGAAGGAAAAGATGCTCAGTTTCCAGAGACTTTCAAAGACTGAAGGACGCACAGAGGTAGAGCTGTAAATTTTCAGACCAGATTTCATTTTGTGATTAAGACAATGGTGAGAAATAGATACTTCATACCTATTAAACTCTAGTATGTTTTCTGGCCATTGCACATATAATCACTTTATGTTCAATTTACATTGCAGTTTTCCTCTTTTTCAGAATTAAAATCCATGCTTTTTTTTCAGAATGCCAATATTTCTGAGGAAAAATTATCTCTTTTTCTTCATTGAGAATTTTTTCTTGTTATGAGCCAAAGAGAAGGGGATAATACACAGTTTTTTACAGTCAAAATATATTCAAAGTAATTGTTTAGACATTGAAAGTGAAACATTTTGAAACTGTTCACTTTAAACTAAGTTGAATGCAATTTGGAAGCAAGTGCGATGACCTCAATTAACTATAACTGATATCTGTCTTAAAGATATCAATATCGGCCAGGCTTGGTGGCTCAGCCTGTAATCCCAGCACTTTGGGAGACTGAGGCAAGTGGATTGCCTGAGCACGCGGGTTCGAGACCAGCCCAGGCAACTTGGTGAGACCTTGTCTCTACAATAAAATAAAAAATAGCTGGGCATGGTAGCACATGTCTGTAGTTCCTGCTACTTGGAAGGCTGAGGCAGAAGGATCGCTGGAGCTCAGAATGTCAATGTTGGGGTGACTGTGAGCATGTGTGCCACTGCACCCCAGCCTGGGCAAAGGAGCGAGTGAGACTCCAACTCAAAAAAACCCAAAAAGATATCAATATTCGTATCTTAAATAGATCTGTCTTAAGGAGTAAACACTTAGGACAATTATATCTTCAGATCATCAGAATCGTCCACATTTGAGAGAGAATCAGTTGACCCATGTGCAGCAGGAATTAAGGAAGTATGGTATCCAGTTTCCAAGGATCTCTGTGATGAGACATGAATAAATTTCAACCTCAATCTCTTCAGGAGTCTGTTGGAGCTGAGTTCATACTACCAACCTCCCAGAGGCATTTAAGAAAAGGGTAACTGCCCTTTCAGAATGGTTTGGAATGATCAAAGCAGGGTGCTAATCAGGGTCTCAGTGAACTCCAAGATTTCTATCAGTTATGGGTCTCTATCAATTTGCTTCCTTCTCAATGTGCCCTTACCTATCTACTACTTGTCAAGAAAAAGAAAGAGAGAGAAAGGAAAACAAAAGCAAATGTAAATTATCTGCTGTGCCTCAGGAAATTTCCTATTATATCTTGAAGTTGGACTGTGGGTTGGGGGCTGTATTTTTTGCAGTTTTGAGATTTAATTGAGTGGGGAGCTGTGATTCAAAATCTATTTGCAGATCTCAGTATTCACTGACAGGTATATGGGCACCCTGGAACCCACTTCCCACTGCCTTACAATCTGTCCATGCAGTGGGGGTATAGGTGTGCTCCCTGAAAGCAAAATGAGGTAAGAAAAAAGAAAAGAATGGAAAAAGGAAGGAGAGGGGACAAAAGGAAGTGGAGCAAGAGAAGAGAAGAGTAAGAGAGAAAACAGACGTACCAACTAGCAAATGAAAAGAGACACAAAGACAGAAAAGAGTTAAAAATACTACAACATACAGACAATTATATAAACACACAAACCAACAGAAACCTCCCTATTGAATTACGCGTCCCATACACAAACAGGAAGCCTAAAGAAAGAAAAAAATCAATTCAATAATAGAAGCAAAGCAAGTACAAAAATGTTATCAAAAACAGAAAGAGAGAGAAAAACTAAAACAAAAAACAAACAAAAATGAGCAAAACAGACAAAAAAACAAACAAGGAACCAAACTCACGCTGAGGTCATTCCTTAAGTCCAATGTCCTTTCAGCTCTGATCTCACCCTCCCCTCTGCTCTCAGCACAGTCTGATGGGGTTGCTCTCAACTTGGGTCAGATGCCCCAGGCGTACTGTGGAAGGAGAGTGGATCAGATCTAGACTCACCCAGTTTGCTGCCTGTCAAGTCTGCCACTCAGATCTGACCTGTCTGTGTCCGATCCAGCATGGGGAGGGGCTTATGTCTCTCCCAGTTTGATGAGATTACCTTAGGTCCCAAGTTGGAGGATGGGCAGAGCTTAGTGGAGCAATGCAGGTCTATGCCTGGTCCTGGGATAGAGAAAATGGCTGTGGGCATTTCCTTACTGAGGATGGGGCTCCTCTCCAGCTCTCCCAAATCTTCTCTCTCCACTGATTGGATCCAGGGCTCCAGTTGATTTGCTATAACAGGTGATGGTGTGGGCCAGGCACCAGGTGGTGAGAATCAGCTAGATTTGTCAGTCTTCTCAGGAGAGTCCCATGAACAGCAGATGATCTTGTGTGACGGTGGCTCCAATCTCAGGGCAGTGGGGGCTTACAGTCACCTTCAGAGGGGAGTCCCAGGTGCGTGAACCCGAGTCTCCCCTCAGATGGACTTCCATTTACCCACCAGCACACGCCTACTCACAGTCTTTATGGACACTCGCTTCTGCGGAGACTCTCACAGCCCGACCTGTCCGGTCGCCATTTGTGACTTCTCCCCAACTCCTGGTAGCTATTGTTTGTGCATTGTTCATGAGGAATGCCTCCCTTAAAAAAACTAATTATAGCTAACATTATTTAGTTGTAGAGTCTTGTTAGGTATTTAGTAATGGGGGAGCTAAGATATATTTGTGACAATCAATGAAATACACAGTAGCATGTGAAATGGCAAATACAGGTGGCAAGCAGATTTACTCTTGAATTCTAGTACCAAGTAATTAAAAGTGCTAGACTATAGTTCTAGGCGGAGAAGGATTTTAAGTTGTATTTATTCATCAAACTTTTATTGAATGCCTACTATACAGTGAGCCCCCTACATACAAACAATTTCTGTTCCAAGAGTGTGTTCGTAAATCCAATTTGTAAAGTCCCACAAAATTAGCCTAGGTACCCAACTAACACAATCAGCTATATAGTACTGTACTGCAATCATTTTATAATACTTTTCACACAAATGATACATAAAAAGACACAAGAAATAAAACATTTTTAATCATACAGTATAGTACAACAGCTGCCTTTCAGAGGCTGGCATCAAGTGAACAGGCAAGAAGAGTTACTGACTAGAGGAGAAAGAGTATGTGGGAGATGGTAGAGTTGAAGGATCATCGGCAATGCGAGATAAAGTGAAAGCTGCAATTTCACTCATGCCTGATGTTGATGGCACAGGTTCTGGTCCCTTACTAGTTTCAGGTCTATCCACAATTTTGAAAAAAAATGATTCAGCAATGTCTGGGCAGCAGCTCTTTTTTTGTCATTATAGATGACACAGTAGCACTGGATTGCATTCTGAATGACTGTTGAAAACTTCATGTATCATTCTACATATGGGCAGTGGGAAGTGGGTGGCAGGGTGCCCATACATCTGTCAGTGGACACTGAGATATGCAGATAGATTTTGAATCACAGTTCCCCCCTCAATTAAATCTCAAAACGGCAAAAAGTACAGCCCTCAACACACAGTCCAGCTTCAGAAGTGAATAAAACCAGAGAATCCACATAAGGAAGAATAGGAGAGTGAGAAAACAGAAGTAAAGCAACCCTGCCATCCCTGAACAACAGAATTAAAGAAGAGGAAAAGGAAAAAAGCAGGGGGAGAGGAAAATCTACACAGACGTAGAAAAACCAAAAGAGGAATATGAGTCTCACACAGACCCCTGGGAGGTCAGACACTGAGAAAACAGACTTTGGAATGCAAACAATGAAGAGCCCCCAGAATGACTGGTCTCAAAGTACAAACCCAGATATCAAGACATTAATAGAGAGAATAAATAGAATTGAGGAGAGACAAAAGGAAAATATGAAAGAGTTGATAACTGAGATAACAGCAATAAAGAATACTATGAATTAAATAAACAACAAACTGATAAGCATGGAAAGCAGAATTAGCCAAGCAGAAGAAAGAATCTCAGAGCTTGAGGACCAAAATATAGAACTAACCCAAACTGTCAAAAACATAGAAAAGAAGCTTTAAAAGACAGAACAAAACCTTCAAGAGATGAGCAATTATTTCAAGAAGCTGAACCTAAGAGTAATTGGTCTTCCTGAGGCAGAAAGAGAGACAGAGACTACCCTGGAAAACATTTCATGAAATTATTCAAGAAAACTTCCCT
>CAUYQG010167137.1:0-10527 GCA_963574415.1 Tarsius wallacei
GCGCGCGCCTGTAGTTCCAGCTACTTGGAAGGCTGAGGCGGAAGGATCGCCGGAGCCCAGCAGGTCGAGGCTGCGGTGGCCGGGAGCAGCCACTGCACTCCAGTCTGGGCGACGGAGTGAGACTCCAACTCAAAAAAAAAAAATGTTCCCCAGAGACCCCAAATAATTGTGGATTGTGTGGCCTGGTAAAGTCTTCAGGAGTGAAGGCTTAACAATACCCGTGTATGTGCATTGTTAAGCTTTGTGTCAGAATCCTCAGTTACCAGCAGACTCTCATACCTGTAGTATTCACAATGGCAAGAGGAGAGCCTTGACTTAGAGGAAAGGGAAATTGATTGGAGACATACATTACCATTAACTCAGGTAGAGAGAATTCATTTTCTTCCTGTTTCTCTTTTCTGACTGGCCATCCTTAATTTTTTTTCTCTTTGTTAAACTCATTTTTATGGGTACTCTGAAAGTATTGGTTATTGATTTTGCAGTTATCATGAAGTTGATAAATGCTAAAGTTTCCACCCTAGGACAACCTTTTAAAATAAAATTGTGAAAAGAGGAAGAGTTACTAAAAGAAAGTAGTAATGTCCGTGAATGTTTATTTCTGTTATATATAGTTAGACCATATTAATATATCTCATCAGCCCTTAACTCATTCATTAATTCACCTGTTCATAAACTTGATCTGTGTGTCTCTACTATAAGTCAGGCAATGTGCTTGGGGCCAGGGATACCAAGATGCATATTTCTTTCTGTTCTCAAGGAGTTTTAGTTTTCTGGGACACTAGCTGTGGACCAGCAGATGATGAAACTGTCCTATGTATCATGCTACAGGCTCGTGTTGAATATTATAGGGGAGCAGAGAAGGGAGGTGTGTTTTCAAGGAAAAGGTAAAATGTAAGCTAAGTCTTTAACCCAAACTGGTATCGGCTTGGAAGAGAAGTGTGTTATGTCTGCAATCCCAGCACTTTGAGATGCCAGGGCATGTAGATTGCTAGAGCCCAGGAGTTCGAGATCAGCCTGGGCAATGTAGGGGGATCCTTTCTTTACAGAAAATTTAAAGATTAGCAGGGCATGGTGGTGTTTATCTGCAATCCCAGATACTTAGGAGGCTGAGGCATAAAGATCACCTGAGCCCAGGAGGTCGAGGCTGTGGTAAGCCATGATCTAAACTGTGGGTGCCCGACGTGGGCCTGTGTGAGTCACAGCACTGTCATGACCTGCAGTCTACTTCAGTGTTCTGCTGGGTAGGCCCTCAGTCAGTAGGAGTTGGGGGAAGAAATTCACACACTTGGATGGGTAAGGTTACAAAGATACCGCTAACATTCTGGAGGAAAATAGGATTGTTTTTATAGAGCTAATGTCGTAGCTTCTTAGGGGAATATTGCATTATTTCTGCCTTTAGCATTACCAAGGCCTTGTCATTGTTTGCTGGTGCTTTTCCCTCTTTTATGTCTCTTCTGGAATAACAACGGTGTGGTTCTTTTATATCAGGGAAATTACAGAGCTAAGGAATATAGGGAAATGAGAGAGAAGTAATTCTAAAATCATAAGTACCTAGAAAGCAACTTATGATTCATAAGGCATATTTAGAGACTTCAATAACAGTAGGTAGTAGTTCTGTAATTAATTCATGCAAACACCATGGAAGAGAAACAATGTTCAATCTATATCATTGTTTGTGTGAAATAAATCTTTTTTTTTTTTTTTTTTTGAGTTGGAATCTCACTCTGTCACCCAGACTGGAGTGCAGTGGCTGCTCCCGGCCACCGCAGCCTCAACCTGCTGGGCTCCGGCGATCCTTCTGCCTCAGCCTTCCAAGTAACTGGAACTACAGGCGAGTGCTACCATGCCAGGCTAATTTTTTGATTTATTGTGGAGATGAGGTCTCACCAAGTTGCCCACGCGGGTCTTGAACCCGCGAGCTCAGGCAATCCACTCACCTCAGCCTCCCAAGGCGTGGGGTTATAGGCTGAGCCACCGAGCCCGGCTAAATCTTTCAAAGCAAAGTTAACATCTTCACTTATGAGGCTGGTTGAATTTCTTAATATAGTGTTAAATGGTAAAATTTACAAGGATAGGGAAATGTTAATAGCTAATAATATCAAATATCTGTTAGGCATTGCAAAGGTAGTTTCTCAAAGGAAGATCAGGCATCAGTCTAAGTATGGAAAGCACTTTACAGAACTTTTAATTTTTATTGTTTAATTATTTTTGTCAGGATCTCACTCTGTCACCCAGCCTGTAGTGCAGTGGCACGATCATGGCTTACCACAGCCTCGACCTCCTGGGCTCAGGTGATCTTTCTGCCCTCAGCCACCTAAGTATCTGGGATTGCAGATAAATACCACCATGCCCTGCTAACCTTTAAATTTTCTGTAGAGACAGGATCCCCCTACATTGCCCAGGCAGGTCTCGAACTCCTGGGCTCTAGCAATCTACATGCCTTGGCCTCCCAAAGTGCTGGGATTGCAGACATAAGTCACCACACCCAGTCTCAGAATTTTAAAAAAATGTTTCTCTTGTTTTGGTAAGAGAAAAATACATCCCCTATATTTTGTTTTAGAATTTTGAGATTTTTTTTCCTTCTTAAACAGTTGACCCTTCAACACTGTGGGGGGTTGGAAGCACCAATAACTGTGCTGTCAAAAATTGGTGTATAACTTTTGATTTCACCCCAGATTTCACCACTATATCCTTACCAACAACTCAAATAGTTGACTAACACGTATTTTGTATGTTGCATATTTTATATACAGTATTCTTGTAATAAAGTAAGTTAGACAAAAGAAAGTGTTTTTAAGAAAATCATAAGGCAGAGAAAATACATGTACTATTTATTAAGTGGGAGTAAATCCTTACAAAAATCTCATCTTCGCATTGAGTAAGTTGAGGAAGAGGAGGGGTTGGTCTTGCTGTCTCAGGAGTGGCAGAGGTAGAGGGGGAAGAGGTAAAAGGGGACACAGGGGAGGCAGCCACACCTCTCTGGTGTAACTTTACAGAAGTACATGGTGACTTCTGTCTGACATTTTGCTCTTTTATTTATCTAAAAATGCTTCTACCGGGTACCAATCCTTCCGCCATTTGCGTTAGTTTCAATGCTGGTATCCTAGAACAGTCCATGTTGTAAAAG
The DNA here is from genome assembly GCA_963574415.1 of Tarsius wallacei. Classification (NCBI taxonomy): domain Eukaryota; kingdom Metazoa; phylum Chordata; class Mammalia; order Primates; family Tarsiidae; genus Tarsius; species Tarsius wallacei. The sequence goes on from CAUYQG010167137.1 coordinate 3,128, forward strand.
AAGTCAAAATCAGTCTTCAATGATCAGAAGTCTTCTGCCAGATTGTAAGTTTATTTTCTGGTACTGCTTCTTTTACACCTTCTTTCTCATCTGACACGGGTTTGGAAACACTCATGTCTATCAAGTCATCTTCTGTTAATTCCTCTGGAGTGGTGTCTATTAGCTCTTAAATTTCTCCAAGAGCCATATTTTGAAACTCTTCACTCCCCATGTTTTGTCCACATCCACAATTGCTTTCATAATTTCCTTGATTGTCATAAATCTCACGAAGTCATGCACAACATCTGAGCACAATTTTCTCCAGCAGGAAGTTACTGTTTTGGGCTTGGTGGCTTTTATGGTGTTTTCTATAACAACAATGGCATCTTCAACGGTGAAATACTTCCAGACTTTCATGATGATCTAGTTATCTTCCATAACATTGACAATCCCTTTTATACAATACCATGTATAATGAGCCTTAAAAGTCATTTTGACCTCTGATCTAGATACTGAATTATAGTCTGCAAGTAGACCACTGTAGCACCTATGGTTTTAAACTCAGGAGATCCTGGGTAGTCAGAGACATTGCCCATCAGCAAAAGAACTATATAAGGCAGTCCCTTACTGGCAAAATACTGCCTGGTTTCAGGGACAAAGCATCAATGGAGCCAAACCAGAAAAAGTGTTCTCGTTGTCCGGGTCTTCTTGTTGTACAGCCTGAAGACAGGCTGCTAGTGTTTATTTTTTTCTTTCAAGGGTCAGAGGTTAGAAACGTTATAGATAAGAGCAGCCGTGATCATAAACCTGACTACATTTGTACATATAAGTGGAGTTAGCCTATCTCTTTCAGCCTCAAATCCTGGTGCTCACTTCTCTCCCTTATTAATAAATGTCCTTTGTGACTTTTTTCCTAGAATAAAGCACTTTTATCTGCATTAAAAATGTGTGCAGGCAGATATTCTTTCTTGTTAATGATTTTCTGAATGACTTCTGGAAACTTGTTTGCTGCCTCTTCATTAGCAGAAGATATTTCTTCTGTAATCTTGACATTTTTAAAACTAAACCTCTTTCTAAAATTATCAAACCATCCTTTGCTGGCATCAAATTCTCCAGCCTTAGATCCTTTGCCTTCCTTTTGCCTTAAGTCATCATATAATGACTTCACTTTTCCTTGAATCATATAGGAGTCTACAGATATGCCTCTCTTATAGAAATTCTGTTCCCACATAAAAGCTGAATTTTTAATATAAAACAAAAAAGTATTTCACAAAAAGCACAAGGTTTTCACATCTACTGGTGTGACTACAGTGATGTCTTCACAAATGTTCTCTTTTTTGTTATATTGGTATTTGCACTGGATTTATATATCTTGAAATAACAGACAATTGCAGTAGCTGATTTCAATCTGCTTTCAGCTTAAAAAAAAAAAAAACTCCAAAAAAACTCATGACTTTTCTCTGCTTCTTGGAATCACTTCCAGCAACACTACTGATGCTTTGTAGGGGTCCCATGGAGTTATTTTAATTTTATGGAATTGCACTAAATACCATGAAAAATACTTGAGAACAGCGAGTTGTCTCTATTTACTGCAATATGTAATTTACTGAAGAGATGAACTGCTCCCACAGAGAGAAATGTTGTCACATCATGCTTTAAGCAGATACTTGCAACTTTTTAAAAAAATAATGACTGAAGGTGGCTACAAAATTATTACAGTAGTACAGTATATACTACAGTTGACTATATACAGTTATGATTCAATCCTACATCTCTGTATTTGCTCACATTTATCTCAACTGTATCTGGCGCCATGCACATTTAAGTGTTAGTGTAAATTTTGATAAATTTTAACTTTTAAGATAGATTTATGTATATTTTAGGATGTAAATGATAAAATAGACTAGTATCTACATATATTTCTTGCATTCACGATACACCTAACTTTTTCTTAGCTGTATTCAATATTTATAGGGTACATGGTTTGTTTGAGAGTTTTTTTTAAATGCCATAAATCTCTAAAAATTTTTCCAATATGTTTATTGAAGAAATCTGCATGTATATGGACCCACGCAGTTCAAACCCATGTTGTCCATGGCTCAACTGCCGTCATGTTCTAACTCCACACATTGCTATCAAAAGCAACATAAAGCAATTGATCCAATAATGACCACATTCCCCAACCTTCCCCTCATGTCTCTTCTTCTCTGGTGGAGTCTTAGGTGAAAATAGGATAACGAGAAAATAGAAAGAACTTGTGTTTTCTCAGCCTTGGGAGACGTGGATCCATCGCTTGCTTTGCTCTAAATGGACAGACAGCTCTTCTTTCACTATCTAAGAAATGCTTGGTGCTATTGAGCAATCCATTTGATCAGGCTATATGAGTAGCTTGGTGATGATTTTTAATAGACTTATTTGTCTCTGTCCTAATTCAAGGAGCTTTCAGAAATCAGTGCCTGATGTGCACAAGGCTCTGAACTAGCAGCCGTATAAACCCTTCATTTGATCCCCCAATAATTCTAATTGTTATCTCAAAATTTTACAAATGTGAAAATCGAGGCTTATATTATAAATAACTTATCAAAGTCATAACGTTTCTAAGTGTTGAAACAAAGATTTAAATCTAGTCTTTGTTTTTAATTTTCAAATCCCATGGTCTTATGTATGTTATATTAAGTTATAGCATATTAAATCATTAATTATGTTATATTAAAGTACATACATATTTATTATTTACATTCTGATATATTATTTATCTGCAGGGGAAAATATCGTTAAAAGGAGACGTCAGCTGCTGTATGAGTTTTCATTCACTCACGTAACCCTGCACGTCTACACTACTTTCAAAGCCGATGAACTCAGTGAGGACGTTCCTTTAGCATGGTTTGATTCTTACATGTCTGTGTTTCTCAACTGGGTTTCAGCAAAATCTGTATTTAGTGGGGCCTGAAAGAAATCTAATACTTTACCTGTGACTTTCAGGAAAAGATGTGTGCACACAGTGTAAAAACCTCCTAAATTAAATTTGCAAAATAAACTCATCATTTCTCGTTGTCTCTGTTGTGCGAAAAGCACATGGAGCGCTTATGCCGTTGCTCTCTGAGGGCTCTTTATACACTGTGACAGGTTAAAGAACTGCTGTAGGAAAGAGTCTGAAACAGCAGAGGCTGGTTGTATAAGTCACCTCTTGTCTCGCCTAGTTAATATCAGCAGCATCTAAGAAGGTCTGACACTTGCATGTGATTCAGGGAATGAGGATCAAAGAGATTCTTCCATAGATCTGACTTTGGTTTGCACTCCCAAGTGTACCTTGCTCTTGCAAATCTATTTTTCATTTTCACTATCTGAAAAAAAAAAAAAAAGAAGCTTGCTGCTTTAACTAGAGGCAATAAAGCATGCAGGTAGAATCGATGAGTCATAAATTAGTGATTCAAAGATTCGTTAAGTGTAAGCTAGATACCTGTTTAGGACATGACATTATTAGAAGTGGTCAGTGGTTGTGTTCATAGATTTAGCTGTCACCACAATTCATGTTAAGGAAAGCAAACATGTCCATTAAGAGAGTTACCCTGCTAAGCCTTTCAGATCTACCTTGTCTAACACAGAGATGACAATTCTATCTTTAAGATACAGAACTTATGTAAAATTACTGCTCTTTGTTACAGGTGGTATATGGCTGCCTGCCAGATGGTTCTAACTCCCTGAATGACATCTGAGAGAGATGAGAAGAGCTAAAAGGCCTGGGTGATACATGAAAGACATCAAATGGCTGAGGTGGAATTCTAGGAGAGGTGAGCCATTAGCAGAAATATTATTAAGCATTTAGACGGCACTTTGCTCATAGAATGCTTTATAATCTTTTTTTATTTGATTCTTCCGGGCTTTCACCAGCAATGTCAATTCTGTGGCATGGTTCTTTCAAACATTGAGGCTGAATATTTTTGCTTTAATATACTGGAAGAGTTTGCTGATATCAACCTGCCTGTAAGACGGAGGCATCAAAATACTCTGGAAGGTCGCGCTGAAGAAATTAGGCGTGACCTCTCGGCTTGGGAGACTTAACCGGATAGATATTGTTTATTTTCTCTTCGGTCACTGGATGTTTTTATGCCAGTATTCTTCCCGTCTTTCACATTTTTCAAATGAATACTATTAATGGCTTAATAAAATGAATAAGTCAGTCACAGATCGAGACAAGGATTTAGCTTTAAATAAGTTCCATGTGTGGAATTACTTTTCAGTTGTTAGGAGTAAATTTTCATGCCTGATGATCCCCGTGGGTTTAGATCACATGAACAATGAAAAGATTTCTTATTTTAACACTAATACTATGTTAAACAGTGTATCTTTTAATTTTTAGGGAATATGTAGAAATTTAAATAATACGTTTTCTTAAAAGCATCAGAAATAACACATCAATGTTCAGAAACTTGATAGATGTGCATTTTGAAGGATAGATGCAGGAAAATTTCCTTGGGTTTGCTCTTTATTTAGTGGGCCACTCTGTAGTTCAACCTGCATGTGCAGGGGTCTATATCAAACGTAAACTATAGCCTATTGGCTAAGTCCTGCCAGCCATAAGTTTACATGAATAAAAACTTAGTAGAACAGAGCCATTTCCATTCATGTATGCACTGGTTGTGTTGATATGTTGCTTTTGTGCTACGTCGGTGGAGATGATTACTTGTGACAAAGACTGCATGGCCTGCAAGCCTAAAATACTAACCGGATTTTTACCAAAACCAAAACAAAACAAAAGTGTGCTAACCAGGCATGGAGGATCATGCCTGTATTCCCAACACTTTGAGAGTCTGAGATGAAGGGATTGCTTGAGCTCAGGAGTATAAGATCAGCCTAGGCAACACAAGGAGACCTTACTTCTACAAAATAATAATGATAATAATAATAATAATAATAATAATAATAATAATAATAAACTGGGCATGGTGGCATGTGCCTGTAGTCCCCACTACTTTGGAGGCTGAGTTGGAAGGATCACTTGAGCCTAGGAGGTTGAGGCTGCAGTGAGCTGTGATTGTGCCATTGCACTCCAGCTTGGGCAACAGAGTGAGACCCTGACTCAAAACACAAAAACCAAAACCAAAAAAACAAGCGTGTGTTGAGCCCTATTTCATATGATGCAAGCAGGAAACCTCATCATATATTATAATAAAAATATAAAATGGTTTATGTTTGTAAATCTATAAGTAATCATACATTTAACATTTATTGGACTTAGAGGCTGGACAGAGTGTTTAATGCCTGCATACACAGAGATTAAAATTCAAGCTTAAGAACATACCCTATCAAAGTTTCTTATCTCCAAACTTTTTGTTGGCATGTTTCTCAACAACCTGAAAGTTGCCAATAGTTCCACACAGGAAGTAGAGAAGTTGTAACTCACATAGGGAAGATGCAATTCCATCTCATTCCATTTCAATTACCTATGGGAAACTGGCCGCTGCATTTGCACGTAATCCAACCTCAGGTACTGAAAGCAGGGCAAAAGTATTACTCTCCTCAGAATTCATTTATCAACCAAGTTATAGCAATCAGAGAGGATTAAGGGAGGGAAAATCTTTTACTGTGTGCAATGTGCCAATCAAGGGAAAGAATACCAATATTATAATTCCATGGTCCTAAAAATATATAGATCCCAAATAGTTAAAAAAAAAACAAACCCATGGATATAACCTTGTATGCTTCACAAGTAACACCTTGAGAGTGCCTCTGAACTGTTAAAAAAATTTTTAGAGGGCTCAGGTTTCAAAAAACCAAGAATTAACTACTGTAGTGGAGGTAATGATAACTCACCTTCTTCAATGTGTTTGTCCTAGTTTGGTAGAAGCACAAAGGTTAATGATTATCTGCATTTTAATTTTAAGTTTTCATTTGTTTTTTTATTTGTTATAAAATAATCCTTCTTAAGCAGAAAACTGGACCCCTGACGGGGACTGTTTTAAAATAAACAACTTGCAAAAACAACGTAAGATCATAATTCATTGGAGGGTTGTTACGGTAACAAATGTGCTCATTTCCTAACTTGCACATTCAACCCTTTTGAATGCTCTATAGATTAATTCGTAGCCAAGGGAAAGTTTGCCTAGACTTTAAAACTATTAATTAAGCACCAAGGCACACACAGAATGCTAGAAATAAATTTATCTTAAGTTCAACGCAATGGGCACAACATACTAAATTTTAAAATGGAAAAAATGTTACACGAAGCACATAAGCTATAGCATAGAGTCTATTCGATATATTTATTCGAATGAATGCCTCCAAAATTTTTGCTGAGCTTTCGTTTGCTTTAGTGACATTTGTTATTACAAAGAAAATAATGAAGCCAGATTATGAAAGCATAAGGGCATGAGTTTATTTCATGCTTTATCAGATTTTCTTTGGACTCAATTTTCTTTTAGGCTAGGTCTCAGAGTGTTGGTTAGTATAGACTCAAGCACTCAGTTAGAACTGGGATGATGTTAGATAGAGAGAAATGGGCCCTTCCAAGTTGGAAGACCCAAGTTGGAAGAGTCCATTTCCCTCTACCGAATGTCATTCGTGGACATTTCATGGGAAAAGTTTTCAAATCGGAGGGAAAATAGCAAAGTCTTCTTCCATAAAACAACCACCACAACCAAAGACCTGTTATTTCAAAAGGTAGTTGCTGTGGTTACTACCCTTTGAAACAATGTTGCTCTTTTCTTTTATTTCCCTTTCTTTTGTATCAAGCTCTTATCATCCTCTACGGCTTTATGTATTTCACAAATTCATTATGTTTACCTATCTAGCCCATCTCTTCTGCCACATTATAAACGTTATGAAGGCAGGGACTTTATCAGTTTGTTCTTGTCATGTCTTAAGTTCCTTAAACATACCCGACACATAGTAGAAATTCAGTAGGTATTTGTGGAATAAAGGTGGAAGAAGGAAGGAAGGAAGAAAAGAATGGCTCCCATTTTAAAGAATTATTAGACAAATTAACATGAATTATATGATGTAGCAACAATGAAACAAATCAACAAAATTACTAAAAAAAAACCCCAAACAAACCTTGAGACAACTATTTGCTTTCTTATTTTCCAGGGGTATTTTATATATATATATATATATATTTTTTTTGTTTGTTTGTTTGTTTGTTTGTTTTTTGAGTTGGAGTCTCACTCTGTCGCCCAGACTGGAGTGCAGTGGCCGCTCCCGGCCAACGCAGCCTCGACCTGCTGGGCTCCGGCGATCCTTCCGCCTCAGCCTTCCAAGTAGCTGGAGCTACAGGCGCGTGCTACCACGCCCGGCTAATTTTTTTGATTTATTGTAGAGATGAGGTCTCGCTTGCCCAGGCGGGTCTCGAACCCGCGGGCTCAGGCAATCCACTCACCTCAACCTCTCAGAGGCGCGGGATTACAGCCTGAGCCACCGAGCCC
>CAUYQG010167141.1:0-26653 GCA_963574415.1 Tarsius wallacei
CTTCTGTTCCCACAGATTTTGGCATTCTTACAGATGGCTATTTTTGGTTCTCCCCCCCCCCCCCATTTGTGCTTCTTTTTAATACAGATTTAAAGCACCTTTAAATTTCCAATTCTATATCAACCAGGGGAGATTTTTGTCATCAATTTTATCCTTGCTGTATTTTGATGGGTGATGTGATCTGTGTGATCTCTGCCTTTTAAAACGTGTTGACCTACATTTTGCGACCTAGTTAAGTTTCGGGAGTGTTCTATGTTATGTTTGTATGGAAAACATGGAATATTTATTCTCCACTTGGGGGTGGCAAAGATACCCATACAGCTGCGCTTGTGTGTGGTTGCATTACACGTGTGTCACTTAAGACTATTCTAATGATCTGAATACACCTGCCATTACCTGGTCCGAACACAGCTGCCATACAACAGCTGCATCAGGCTCTCCCAACCTCCAGTTGGAGTAGTTATTTGCAAGGTCTTATGTCCATTTCACAAGCCTTTGTCAGGAAGATCTATATTTCCACAAATGTGCATCACAGTGTGTGTTGGGACGGGGATAGTGTTCACTATCTAGCTGGGAAAATGGATAATAACATCTAGAAACTAGTACAAACTATATTGGCCTCTCTAAAAACGGGCTTGTCATTTCTTAGCGTTTCTGGTGATCATATCTGCCCCAACAACATTGCAAAGTGTGTCAGGAGAAACCAAGAGATAAGGAATGTGGTCAACATAAATGATGGAATTTTTTTTTTTTTTTTTTTTTTTTGGTAAAGCCACTAGCAGTGGTTGCCCCTTACAGACACAGGAGCAGAAGGGAAAGGTAACTATGCAAAACAGCTCACACGGGTTCCCTGCAGGTGATTCTGGTTCCCTGTCCTGCCCCCAGCCTCCCTTTGGGGACCCCCCCCAGGAAGGCGGGCGTCCCTCTTCGCGACCCTGGCAGCTGGCCCCTTGCAGGGCGCGTGGCGAGCCCGACCCGCCGGCAGCTGAACTTGGCGCCCCTGCGCCGCCAGCCCCGGCCGAGCATGTGCAGCGCCGCCTCCTGGGCAGTGGGGCTGCCGGGCACGCGCGGTCCAGGTGTTCATTAACCCGGGGCGATCGCCCCCGGACTCCGCGGGGCCTGGGCCAGGAAGCTGCCCGGCCGCAGAGGCTCAGAGCGGGGAGCCTCCACGGTCCCTGGGCTCCTGGCGAGTGGCCGCGGCGGCCCGGCTAAGCCCAGGTCGCCGGTGTCATGGATGCGGCTTTCCAGGTGTCTCGGATGTGGGTTTCCAGCGAAGATGCGTTTCCCGGCCCCGCGTCTCCGGCGGAGGATCGCGGAGCGCGAGCGCGGGCGCAGAACTAGCCTGCCCAGGGCCGCGTACTCTGTACCCGCCGCAGCCCAGCCCCCCTTTCCCCAATTTGTGCTCCTGCCGCAGTCCGGGCCCACAGGCATTCGCTTGCACCTGCGAGTGAACACACACACACACACACGCACACACACACGTCCTCCGGCGCGACCCTTTCCTCTGTTCCCCCGGAGAGCCCGGCTTTTCAACGATTAACCTCCCAGCCACAGGGGGCCGGGTGGCGGAGAGAGGCTGGATGGGGCGCGAGGGGCGCGCTGCACGTTCAAAGGCACAGCGTCAGTTGCCTGCGCTCTCGGGCTCTGCCTTCACCCGGTCCCGACCCGCGCGGGGGGACACCCGCTCCGCCGCCGCCGTCGCCGCCGGGCCCGCGCCGCGGGCTCCCTCCGCAGCCCGAGCCGCGCTTCAGACCCGCAGTCCCGCCTGCGCGCGCCGGGCTGCCGCGCCCCTGCCCGGGTCTGCAGAGGATGGCAGTGGCGCGCGGGCTGGCCCCGCGTCGGCCCAGGCTCGCGCCCCGGAACCCCCGGCCCCGCCGCTTCTGGGCGGCGGCCGCCCCCTGCCCCCCACCAAGGACGCGCCCCTCGAGAGGAGTCGGGGATCCCGGCCGGGCGCGGGGGAGGGCGCCTCCCCACCCCTCCTCCCATCCCCGCCTCGGCGCGGGGTTTCACTGCAGCAGCCGGAGGTGACAGCGACGCCTCGGCGACTCCCGGAGCCCCGGCGTCCCCGGCCTTGGCAAAGCGCCCCCTCCCGAGAGGCGGGTCCCCGGGGAAGTGCGAACGGGCTGCAGAGAAGCCGATGTAGCAATGTGGCCGTGGCGGGGCTGCGTTCCTGCGAGGACCCGCCGGGGCGCCCGGGACTGAGAGTGGCGGCGGCGGGGAAGTTGGGGGCATCGAGCGCGGGGGAGGGGCGCGCGCCGGCATCCTCCTCTGCAAGGTAGGCGCCGGGAGCGGCGCGCTCGGACACAAGTTTTGCGTAGGAGTGTTTTCCTCTTGTCAATAATTAATCACCGGGATCACTCTGGCAGAATCTGAGTTTTAGCAATAGTCCGGAGGGCGGGGCCGAGCACCTAACTCCGGAGGCTGCGGGCGCCGGGCGCAGTGGGGAACTCGCGGCCGCTGGGGAGGAGCCGGGCGGCGGCGCTCGCCTGAGCCGCGGAGAGACACCGGCCGGGAGGTAAGCATCTTCCACGACACCTACCGCAATTGTGAGGGCGCTTTGGCAGGCTGGCATTCCTGTCGTTAGAGGGGGAAAGGAACGCCGAGCTTTAACGCAACTTGCCCGCTTAGTATGTAACTGCATTGCAATGTTGAGCATTGGATGGGTTTTTCCATTTACCTCTGACTGTGTTGAAAGCTAAGATGGTTCACGCAGCAGACGGCAAACTTTAGCGCGGAAACTTTCCAAGTCAAAGGAAGAGAATATTATTTTCTATTTTGTCTTTGGGTAGTCCATGAGTAACTAACCAGGGAAGTATCACTGGGCGGTGCTTGGTTTCCTTCTTAAATTTTCATCTTTACCCCAGTTTCATACACTTAGGTAATATTCTCTGCCCAAAAGCTACTTTGGGCCATAGTACACACACGTCAACGACCAAAAACAAAAGAAGAAGAAGAAGAAGAAGAAGAATTTCCAACAAGGAACACATTGTAACATCTTCTCGTGATTATTAAGCAGTAGGTGTTTTTTCAAAGATGCTTTAGTGATGGTTTATAAGTAACCAGACGTCCACACCCAGAGAAATGTGTAGTTTGCCACAGGAGTGGGGAAGGTGAGAAATGGATAGAGAAGGGTTTTAGATATGAGAGAGATTCTAGATTTGTTTCAACTAAAGCGACATTCAATTGGTTGGCAATCACATATGCACCTAGCCCATGATCAAATAAAGAATTAGCAGAATTGTTAAATGTAAGTCAGCCTTCCTCCCCCCCCCCCCCCCAAGTCCAAATACGTGTATCAGGGAAGTTGAGAAAGTTATTTATTTTTCTAAAAGACTTTGTGGCACAGTAGTTATTTTGAATTAAACAAAAATTAGGAAATACCTGGTCATTTCTGTGAGTAAGCTTTTACAATGTATGCCTAAAACTACTGAGATTTTAATAACTTGATTTTCACATCTGAGTTATCATTATACTTTTTAAAATTAACCACCATGTTGATGACTGTTTCGAAGACTGTGATGTCTTCATGCATAGATTACCAACAACAAACTCTAGTATGAAATGCACTGTCACTCCCATTATTCAAATATTTTGATACAACTACATATTGACAATAAATTAAGAATTGCTTGTTAAATCAAATGCAGGGACATTCTAGAATCTAACTGGATATGAAATTGAAAGTCAAGTAGTCCTTAACTCCTATTGGTTTTCTTAATCTTACTGCTTGTAAATTTACAAATACTTTTATAAAAACTGTCCTTCATAACTCTATAGCCAATTTTATATCCACTATATCAGCATGAACTTTTTTTACCACCAAGTATACAGGAAACAAAAAATTCATTAAAAATTGGGACTCACTTCCAGAATGGTGGTGTGAAGTTTCCCAAATCCACTTCTTATAAAACAACAAGAGCTGGTGAAAATTATAGATACCCATTTAAGTTCCTAGGAATTGTCCTGAGGGAATACAGCAACTGGAGGAATATTTATTCAAGGCAATCTGCTATATTTCAGTGAGAACTGCAAGAGTCTTGTGGTATTTGCATCACAATGTGTTTCCCCGCTCCCTCCAGTCAGGTGTGATGGGTGATGCTCCTCTCTGACTAAGTGAATGCAGACAAGGACACAGGGCTCCCTTTCAACCTGGATCCCAATCTAGGACTATATAGTATATCCCTGGGAGAAGTGGTCACCATCATTTCTCATCCTGCTCAGCTTTGTGTGGCTGAAGCTCTATCCCAGGCAAGAGCAACAAAGAGGTTTGAGGTTCTCTTCCTCCAACTGTCCTCCACTCTCAAGGCAAAGGACGAAGAACTTGACCAGGCATAGTGGCTCATGTCTGTAATCCCAGCACTTTGGAAGGCCTAGGTGGGAGGATTGCTTGAGCCCGGGAGTTTGAGACTAGCGTAAGCAACGTAGTGAGATCTCGTCTCTACAAAAAAAGAAGATCAATAATCAAAAAATTAGCCAAGCATGGTGGTGTGTGCCTGTAGTCCTAGCTACTTGAGAGGCTGAGTTGGAAGGATTGCTTGAGCCCAAGAGGTCGAGGCTGCGGTGAGCCGTGATCTGTACCACCCAACATTTCACTGGGCAATAGTGAAACCCTGACTCAAGAACAAAAAAAGGGGAAGAACTCAACAACAAAAAGACAAATGATTTATTTTTAAATGGGCAAGTAATTTGAATAGACATTTCAAAAGAAGGTGTATAGATGTCCGATTCACACATAAAAAGGTGCTTACTAGAGTAGTATTAGTTGTTAGGAAATGAAAATCAAAACCACAACACAAAACCACCTCACACCAGCCAGAATGGCTATTAACCAAAAGAACGTGGCAGCAAGTGTTGAGAAAGATGTAGAGCACCAGTCCCCAGCCTTTTCAGTGTCAGGGACCGGTTTTGTGGAAGACAGTTTTTCCACAGATGGGGGAAGGGGGGAGGGGGAGATAATCAGGTATTAGATTCTCATAAGGAGGACGCAAATAGATCCTTTGCATACACAATAGGGTTTGCGCTCCTACGAGAATCTAATGCCACCGCTGATCTGACAGAAGTCAGAGTTCCTCTCACCTACTGCTCACCTCCTGTTATGTGACCAGTTCCTAACAGGCCATGAACCAATACCAACTTGACCTGGGAGTTGGAGCTCCCTGATGTAGAGAAATTGCAACCATCATATGTTGCTGTTGGGAATGTAAAATGGTGCAGTTGTCGTCAAAGAGGGTTTGGTAATTCCTCAAAAAGTTGATGTAGAGTTGCCAAATAATCAACATTTATTCAAGAGAGGTGAAAACATATATCTGTGAAGAAATTGTACACAAATGTCCCTAGTGTCATTACTTACAATAGTTAAAAGTTGCAACAACCTAAGTGTCCATTTAGTGATGAATGCATGGATAAACTGTAGTATGGACTGGAATGATGAAATATTATTCAGCAATAAAAGGGATGCCACTGATACATGCTACAATGTGAATGAACGTTGAAAAGGCTATACCAAGTGAAAGAGGACCATGCATTACCTAACTCCCTTTCTGTAACATTTCCACAATAAGAAAACCTATAGAGACAGCAAGTAGATTAGTGGTTACCTAGAACTGGAGCAGGAAGTGGAGTCGGGGGAAATGGGAGTGACCGAAGGGCACAGGATGTCTTTTTGGGGCAATGCAAATGGTCTAAAATTGACTATGGTGATGGTTGCTTAACTGTGACTATACTAACAAACCACTGAGTTGTATACTTTAAGTAGGTGAAGTATGTGGTGTGTGAGTTATATCTCAATAAAGTTGTCTAAAAAAATTATCCAAAGTATTAAAAGAACAAATAGGTTTAGAACTTGGAGTTCCTAAGTCCCCATGTGCCATGAGACCAATAGTCTATACAAGGTTTTTCTCCCAAGGGCCACATTAAAATAAATGAAATAATTAAGAGTAGCACAGGTGTCGCACAGCCCGGGGTTTTCTTCATGTAGAAAGAAGTCAAATGTTGGCCGAGCATGGTGGCTCACACCTGTAATCCCAGCAATTTGGGAGGCCAAGATAGGAGGATCACTCGAGGCCAGGAATTTGAGTCTAGTCTGGGAAACATAGTAAGACCCTATTTTTACCAAAAAAAAATTTTTTTAAAGAAATTAAAATGTAGAAATAAGTCAAATGGCTGGTTATGGTGGCTCATGCCTGGAATCCCAACAGTTCGGGAGGTTGAGGTGAGGAGAATTGCTTGAGATCAGGTGTTTGAGACCAGCCTAAGTAATATAGCACGGCCCTATCTCTACCAAAAATCAAAACATTAGCTGGGTATGGTGGCGCATGCCTGTACCAGCTACTCGGGAGACTGAGGCAAGAGGATTGCTTGAGCGAGGAAGTTGATGTTGCAATGAGCTGTGATCATGTCACTGCACTCCAGCATGGCAATAATATGAGACACCGTTGAAAGAAAGAAAGGAAGAAAGGAAGGAAGGAGGGAGGAGAGAGGAGTCAAACGTCATTAATATACCCTATAGAGAATTTGCTGACAATACCATATCTTTTTGGACTCGTCCACTCTTTGTATTAACCGGGACCTATGAGGCCAATTGTTTCTCCTATTTTGACGTCAGTGTAGTAGTCCTTGATCAGTAGTTTAGGACAGTTGTTGAGCTTGCTGCGGCCCATGTTGGGTGAGAGAGGGAAGCGCCTGAATCTTGACCAAAAGTAGCCTTGTCTTCTCAGATTAGCCCGGATTCACACACACTAGATTGGCCCTAAAAGTCAGAGTATGGGGAAAGAGGAAGAGCCAGAGAAGCCATCACTGAAACCCTTCCCACAGATGGGCGTGTCCTTGTCAGAAAGCATCTCTGTGATTGTGACAACCTCCAATGTGAGACACTCCCAGATAATTAGTACATTCCTCTATTCGTCTTTTATGCTGTGAGTTCCCACAAGCCTTCTGATCCTGCACTAAGAATCGTGGAATTGGATAATAATGCTTTGTCTAGCACTGGGAATGGGAAATGAGTGACTGTCAGAGTTTTGCGGGCGTGGTCAGCAGCCTCTGAACTTTTTGCCAGGCGATTACAAGTACACTCAACCAAACCATGCCTATAGTTTAGGGGTTCACATCTACCTGCCTCAGGAAGCCTCAAGGATTTTCCATTCCACTGGCATGGACTTATCCTTTCAAGTAGATGTCTTTCAGGAACATACCACACTGATGGAAATGACTTCCATGTGGGTTTTGACCATCACAGGTTTTGTAGAGGTCCTATTGACATATTTTGTCCAATTAAAAGAGTAGTTTACACCTGTAATCCCAGCATTTTAAGAGACCAAGACAGAAGGATCACTTAAGTCCAGGAATTTGAGACCAGCCTAGGCAAACATAGCAAGAGCTTGTCTGTACAAAAATAACCAAAAAATTAGCTAGGCACGATGGTGCACACCTGTAGTCCCAGCTACTTGGAAGACTGAAGCAGAAGGATCGCCTGAGTCCAGGAGGTTGAGACTATGGCGAACCGTGATCGTGCCACTGCACTCCAGCCTGGACGACAGAGTGAGACCTTGATTTTAAAAAAAGTATATAAGATAATTTTTAATATCCAATTATTTGTCTATAAATTTAATAGATGTAGGAGAAAATTTGATCATAGTTACTTTTTTTTTGAGTCAGAGTCTCACTCTGTTGCCCAGGCTAGAGTGCAGTGGCACGCTCGTGGCCACCCCAGTGTCGACCTGCTGGGCTTAGGCAATACTTCCACCTCAGCCTTCCAAGTAGCAGGAACTACAGGTGCGTGCTACCACACTCAGCTAATTTTTTGATATGTTGTAAAGATGAGGTCTCACCAAGTTGCCCAGGCTGGTCAGGCAGTCTTCTCACCTCAGCCTCCCAAAGTGCTGGGATTACGGACTTGAACCACTGTGCCAGGTCTAGTTACTATTTTTTAATATTGCTTTTATTGAGATTGATAGTTTATTTATTCAACAGATATTTATTGCACATTTACCCTATACCAGGACACTTCTAGGCCCTGGAGGAGTAATAAACAAAACAAAAATTCTAGGGACAGGTTAGGTGTCTTACACCTGGAATCCCAGCACTTCAGGAGGCTGAAACAGGAGGATTGCTTGAACACAGGTTCGAGACCAGCCTGAGCAACATAGTGAAATTCCCTGTCTCTATTTTTTTTAATTATTTAAAAAATTTCTAGGGATGTAAGATATTAGTAATAATAATAATTAATAAATAAATTATGAGTGTGTGAGAAGGACTCTGAAGAAAAAATAAAGTGGAAAAAAGAATGAGTAAGGAAAGTGAGGTAAATTGTGGAGTCAGTCTAGGAAGTAAGACAACGTACAATCATGAGCAAGCCAGGCCACTGTGCCTCTGGGACAGGCCCCAAGGATGAACAGCTCCAAGTTCACTTCTCCCCTCAGAAGCCCTGGTTTCCTTTATCTCATTAACTTTAACCACCAGCATTATTTTACCACCTGGATTTGCTGTTATTTCATTTGAGAAAATAGTATATCAGCCTCAATGTATTCCAAGCAGGCACAAGGAAAACATAACCCAACTCCTGCTCTGAAGAATTATAGTCTAAATAAAACTTCACTTTGTAATAACAAAAATGCTTACTGGGGGACTTCATTAGTCTGGGCTTTCGGTTACCTTGGGCCTTTTTCTCTAGATTTGTCCTGGATTCTTATAGTCTTCCAGGGATTGTGTGGTATATAATTAAGAACTGGTTACCCCAGGCTGGGCACAATGACTCAAGACTGTAATCCCAGCACTTTGAGAGGCCAAAATAGGAGAATTGCTTGAGACCAGGAATTCAAGACCAGCCTGGGCAACATAGTAAGACTCTGTCTCTACAAAAAAAAAAAAAAAATCAGCCAGGCACAGTGGTGTGCACCTGTAGTTTCAGCTACTCGGGAGGCTGAGGCAGAAGGGTCACCTGAGCCCAATAAGTCAAGGCTGCGGGGAGCCGTGATTGTGCCACAGCACTCCAGGCTGGGTGACAGAGCGAGACCCTGACTCAAAAACAAAACCAAAGAAGTAAAAGAAAAAGAACTAGTTCTCCTAAAGTTAACACCTTTTGAAGAGTGAAAGGGTCGAGGAGAAGTGGGGAGGGAAAAAATGTGCAGACTGCCCTGGACAGGGGAAGGGAGAACTACAGAGAGTGAGCAGAACATCAAATTTCACAGACCAACTGGAAAAAAAAAAGAAGAAAGAAGCAAACAGAGAGGCTTTGCTTTACAACTGTCCCAGAATCTTTCCTTGAGGCTTCTGGTTTAAAAGAGACCTGCAAGGTCTCGGGCTAGTAAAATATAACAGGTGTGGCAGCTTTCCTGAACTAGAGCTTTTGGGTAATGGTTTAAAAGGGAGCAGGGACTTTGTAGGTCGAAAGGGAACATTTACTTCAGGCTTAGAGGAGAAGTATTTAAGAATGTGCAGAGTAAAGACAGAAGCAAGTCAAAAGACCCCCCCCCCATTACAAGGAGTTATTAGAGGAGCATTAGAATTCTGTCTCCTTTATTGAACAAAGTTTAATTGAGCAGCCATTATGCACCAGACACTGAAGGAACAAGACAGAAGAGGGCCTTACTTCAGAGAACTTTCTTTTTAGAGGCTACATGATCAGCCTTTTGCTTCAACACAGCTGAGGAGCACAGGAATAAAGACAAGAACTCACCTACTGCCATCCCAATGCCTCCCCCAGATGGGGTTAGAGCCCCTGTAGCCCCAATGCCCCTTGCTTCCCTTTATTCCTGTGTGCATGGACGCTTGATTCATTATCCCTCCTCCTCTCTAGAAAGTGGTCTGAGGACAATGGCCATGTCTATCTTCCTGACAGTTTATGCACTTCCTGTGTGCTTATTAAATGCCTAATTGAGTGGCTGGCCGGGAGGAGGGTTAGGATGCACCAGGTTGTGATCAGAGCCTTGCATAGACAGGCCACCTGAGAGGGTAGTGAAGTGTGTGTGCTCTGTGTTTGCTGTGAGACTTGGTGCCCATTTTTGAATTTCCCAGTGCCCTAGTTTCCTCATTTACAAAATAGATACAGAAATTGTGCCTCCATTATGGCATTGTTAAGTGAATTGCATAAGGTAATACTTGCAAAGTGCTTAGCAAAGTTATGAGGCATAAATGACTCAATAATTATTACTATCTACTATGATTACCAGTAGGGATAGAAACTTCCAGGTGACAATTAGCTATGTAAGTATTTGCAGGGTTGCTCTTTCAATGCCACTAGACTAAAGGATGTCAGTGAGTCATCCCAAGCCACAGTTATCGCTTTGAACTCAAGATCTGTGGAAAGATTAAAAAGAGAATTTGGGAATAAATATAAGTACTATAGTGAACAAAAAAACTAAAAGGTATAGAAAAAGCAAGAAGGTCTAGAAGAAGCTAAAGATGACATGTCCAAAGCAACTTTTCTAAGGCAATAAAACCTCTATTGTTCCCACATCCATATGCCCCATAGATAGCCAAAGTACCAGTTCATGTTTATGTTCCATGACATTCTCACTGTGCTTTATAGAATGTCATGCCCAATAAGCATCAATGAATGTTCACTGATGTAGAAGAAGAAAGAAAATCTCTCTCTCTCTCTCTTTCTCTCTCTCCATACACACACACACACACACACATACACACACACACACACACAGACACACACACACACAGACACACACACACACACACATATTTGAAGTTGAGACTTATCTAAACCTAAGAGTACTAAATATAACACTGTATCTTTTTGTTTATTTTGGAAATCTAATAATCTCTTCTATGTGAGACCTTTAATCAAAATTAGCATAGTGTTTCCTCCTATGTAGTTGACTGTTACCTTCCAGATGAGATGAAGAGTTAACCTGTAACCGATCTGTAGAAACCCAGTCATTTTAATGCTACTCTAGACTTCTATCAGAGGGAATACACTTGGGTTCTTTCCCAGCCAAAGGGATCCTCATAAGATATTTAAAATCTCACTCAAAAAATATTTTAAATTACTCAGACCGTAGCCTCAGATGCCTGTGAGACAGCTGCATTGGGGATGCCACACATGACCGAAAGTGTGCTAGTATACAGGATGGTGCCTGGTATACATGCCAGAGCCACCGTAAATAGAAGCTGTGCTGACCAACTAACCAGGCAGAACTTTCTGTTGTCTCAAGAATGTTCTATTATTACCACTAGGACATGACTGGTATATATCAATTTGCAGAGAGAAGTGAACAAAAAGTTTTTTAAGTTTAGTAGACTTAAACCTGACACGGTATCTGCACAAATATATTCACATTTTTCCTACTGCCTTGACTGGTCATCAGCAACCTGCACAGCTCACCAGTAACTGAGCAACTCAAGTTTTTAATGCTAGGATGGTAATAGCCTAAATTAGAGACTGCATGAATTTTTTTCTCACATATCATCACACAATCCTTGATCATCCTCCCCTAAGAATGCACAGGGCTAAGGGTTTTTGTCAAGTGCTTAGAACAATGCTAAGCTCATAGCAGTGGCCCAATAAATGTTTGTGGTAGGAATTGAATAAATCTTGAAGTAACTTAAAATTTAGCCCAATGTAATCATTAGAAACACAATTAGAATACTGTATAAAAAAAATCAAAAAAAATTCTTTTGAGTAGAATTAATTGAAAAAAATCAGGATACAGTTAAATACATACTATGCTACAACCAAATGTAAAAGAAAAAATACATTGAAAAAAATTCCAAAATGCTAAGAATATGTTTTTTTAAGATGGTAAAGTTATGTGTCTATATATTTCAATTACTTTATGATTTTTATCTTGATATATGGGAGATATTTTATTTCTATAATAGCAAGTATGGTTTTTTTTTGTTTTGTTTTGTTTTGTTTTGTTTTGAGTTGGAGTCTCACTCTGCCTCCCAGACTGGAGTGCAGTGGCCGCTCCCGGCCACCGCAGCATCGACCCGCTGGGCTCCGGCGATCCTTCTGCCTCAGCCTTCCAAGTAGCTGGAACTACAAGCGCGCGCTACCACGCCCGGCTAATTTTTTGATTTATTGTAGAGATGAGGTCTTGCTTGCCCAGGCGGGTCTCGAACCCGCGGGCTCAGGCAATCCACTCACCTCAACCTCCCAAAGGCGCGGGATTACAGGCTGAGCCACCGAGCCCGGCGGTTTAATACATTATTAAGACTGACTTAACCGGGCTCGGTGGCTCAGCCTGTAATCCTAGCGCTTTGGGAGACTGAAGTGAGTGGATTGCCTGAGCCCGCGGGTTCGAGACCCGCCTGGGAAACTTGGCGAGACCACATCTCTAAAATAAATAAAAAAAATTAGCCGGTTGTGGTAGCGCACGCCTGTAGTTCCAGCTACTTGGAATGCTGAGGCGGAAGGATCGCCAGAGCCCAGCAGGTCGAGGCTGCGGTGGCGGGGAGCATGCCACTGTACTCCAGTCTGGGTGACAGAGTGAGACTCCAACTCAAAAAAAAATAAAAAAGACTGACTTATGATCTTTAATAATTAGCTTTTTAATAGTCAAGGATTGGAAGCCAAATACTTATAAACATGTTCCTACACGCAAAGAAGTGAGGATGTAAACCAAACTGTTAACAATGATTATCTCAAGGGAGTGGTATTGGACAGGGTGGGAAATGTCACTTTCTGTTTTAGATACTTCTATTGTCTAAGTTTCTATGTTGAATAATCAGCACATGACTCACACTTTAACTTTTTAAAAAACAGTTTTTATTTCGAAAAATTTTATACACTTATGAAAACATTAAACTGAATTCCCACTCAAGTATGATCCAAGGCATATTAGAATAGCTTGATTTGATTTGACTGACTTTAGGAGGAACTCATGGAAATAGACCAACCTAATAATGCAAGGTAGAACCTCTCCCTACTAACAGGGGGAATGCTTTTCCCGGTTTCTTCCCATCCTAATCTCTGGATTGAGAAGTAGTATGAAACCAGGTAGACTGTAAACTCTTGTGTGGAATCTGGGTGGCAGTGACTGGTGATCATTGTGACTTATCAAAGCAGAAGAACCAAAAAGCCTTGGAGTTGCCTCGGCCTCTGTCAAGTGCTTGCTCTACAAATGTATGGTATCTGGGCAAATATATATATATATATTGAGTCAGGGTCTCACTCTGTCACCTAGGCTGGAGTGCAGTGACACAATCATGGGCCACCATAGCCTCCACCTCCTGAGCTCAAGTGATACTCCCACCTCAGCTTCCCAAGTAGCTAGGACTACAGGCATGCACCACCACACCTGGCTAATTTTATTATTATTATTATTATTTTGTAGAGACGAGGTCTCACTATGTTGCCTAGGCTGATCTTGAACTCCTGGCCTCAAACAATCTCCCAGCCTCAGTCTCCCAAAATGCTGAGATTACAGATATGAGCCACTATGCCTGGCCAAGTATAACTTTCAGTGGTTGTGTGTCACTGAAGAACCCATGAATTCTAGTGTATTGGGTTTTTAAGAAAAAAAAAATGCCACTTTCATTCAAATCTGGCTTTCTGGAGAAAATACTTGCTGGGATTAGAAAACTCACATCTGGTCGTGGTGCCTTATCCTTATGGGTCTCAGTTTCCTTAACACTACACACAGGAGAAGATTGAGTTTTACGTGATCTCCAAAGTCTCTTTTGGCACGAAAACTTTATGACCTCTAAAGTGATCCCTAAATCAACAATTTTGAGTAGAGAGTACCATATGTTTCCTTTCTCAGTCTTTTTTTAAAAGTTTGACTTCAATTAAACTTGACAACTCAGTCATATATGTAGACAACTCAGTCATATATGAAGCCGTAGGCCTATGTTGTATGTTGTATGTAGTATGAAATGTCAGTCAGAGGAAAGTTAGTCTAACTCACATGAAAGGGATGGGAGTGGGAGAACTGAGAGACATGTGTGCTCAAGGTTTCTTATAAAACAAGAATGGATTGGGGATTAAGATTTCTCCCCTCATGCTGCCATGTGGAGACGAGGCTTCCTTCAAGTCTCTTTTCATCAGCGCAAGAACTTAAAAATAAAAGCCATGTCACCCATTTTCCTTCCAATTACACTCTATCTCAGGGGCAGAGATGTGGATAGCACAGGCAATAAAGGATGACCTGTACCATAATATATTCTTCTGGTCAAGCCATTCTCGCTCTGGTGGAGGGGCCACTCTGGGGCTGCCAGGTAGTTTCTGGAAGTGAGCTGATGAGTCCGTCTTAGTCTGATTCTCTTAGTTATTTAAGCTGTCTCCAAGGAGGTCTTGTGGGAAAGGGAGACAATACGAAGTGCCTAAACTCTTGGTCACTCTATATGTCATGCTTGAGTCACTTCTAAGCAGGGATGGGATTGAATGATGACCAGCCTGTCACATACTGTATTGTACAAAATAAGAGAGGTCAAAGTGACCTTCATACATCATCTGAAAGATGAATGCTAACTTGACCACTTCCTCCAACACACATCCCTTCTTTGCTGGGTTTTGTTTTTTTTTCTTTTCTTTTCTCGTTTTCTCTATACTCTATGTCTTTCTTCTTATCTGACTCATGGCTTCCCATGGCACTCATGGATGGATGCTGTATATTTTTCTATCTGTAGTTCAGATCCAAAGGCACTACCAAGCCCTATTTGTCAACCATCCAAGACTTCCATCCAGGTGTTTTCTAAATTTCTTCTTGAATGTCTCTGTAGTCCTTGGCCTTTTGCATACTGTCAACAGATTCTTCTTCATGTTTGACAGAAAAGCTTTGGCCAATGCTCATTTTTACTTCTATGAATACAAGGGACAGTTGTGATAAAAACCTTCCATATTCTTAAATACAAAAAAGAAGTTACTCCTTAGCTTTCTTCTCTCTAGACCACATAGCACCAACTCTTTGTAGCCTCATTTATAAGTCGTATTTTAGTAAGTTTGATTATTATTGGAAGCCTTGCCAGAAACTCTGTCTTCTTTTAAAAGGTGACTAATAGCAGATTGTGTGCTAAGATGTGATTAAAATAGAGCAGAAAAACTCCAGCTCTTTAAAAATCATTTACGTTACAGATTCCTTTTCATATAGGTCAATATTATATTGTTTTTTTAAAACAATGGTTTCCCATAGGTAAATTATTGTTAATTTTAGCTAGTTTTTCTTTTTATATACCATATTTCTCTTTTTCCAGGGATGAAGGATTTAGTCCAAAAGTGAACCGTTTTATTCACCTGAATTTTTAATGTCAATTTTCTGTTTTCAAGGAACAAAGACCCTCTTGAGTTATCTAAGGCCATGGGGCTTGTTGTAAGGGTCCCATGGACCACAATGGAGCTGGAGAGCCACCAGGAACCTCGGTACCTTGAAGCAGGGCCACTCTGTGGTTTCTCAAGTTCGTTCATGTTTATATCCTCTTGTTCCCCATTCTCTTTCACTCCATGTTTGTCTCATCCATTTCTCTAAACTGACTGCCTTGCTCTGCCTACTCAATGCTTCTGCTTCCCTTGCTTTGGCTTCCACATGCACATGGCCATGGTGCTCTCTCTTCTGCCTTCCCTACATCATAACTCTCCAACTTAGATTATGGTTGTCAACTGGGTCACTGTTTTCCAAAGCAAAATCCCAAGGTGAGGATCTGATAGACCCAGCTCATTTTTTCACTCCAGCCTGTGAAGCCTGGGTCAGGTGTTCACCTGTGTCCAGTCATCTTGCTGAGCATGTGAGGTTGTCATTCAAAGAACATACAGCTGGGAGTGGCTAATTAGGTGCTTGATTAATAAATATATCTGACTCATCTTAAGTGAGTTGAATAGTTTGTATAGAACTATTCTCCCATTTTCTGAGAGTCTGAATTTCCACTGTCTTCTAAAACATTAATAATTCCACTAAATTTATCATAATACAAAAAATGGTAGCATATATTATAACTCCTTTTATCTACCTAATAAGTACTGATATTAAATAAGACAGATTATAAGAATGAACCCCATGGAACTTCTTTCAGAATGTCCCAGGGGGACGCTTTGCACTGAACACTACTACCTTTTGAGTTCAATCCATAGGCCATGACTCTAACTCATACCAAAATAAAGTCAAAAGATAATACTTCTTCTCGGTTGCTAACTTAAAGAGTCACATGTTCTGGGAAGAAGTTGAGTTTGGGGTTCATCCACACAGGCTCCAGAACCAGCCTGCCTGGGATCAAATTCTGACTCCAACAATTCTGAGCTGCGTGACTTCTGTGTTCCTTCTGTTTTTCCTCATATATAAAATGGGACCACTAAGAGTATTTATGACACAGACTATTATAAAAATTGAAAGAATTAATCAATGTAAAATGTTTTGAACAGTATCTACTACAGGGTAAGTACTCCACAAATGTAACTCATATTGTCATAATTAATTCTGTAACCTTTTGTTGAATACTAATTATATTGCCTAAACTAGTTTCAGGGGCAATTCCATGAATTTTACAGACACAGCAATCTTTTATTTAAAAACCATATTTTAAATTTTATTTTTTTAATTGCCAAGTACTAATTGTACATATTCATGGGGTACCTAAAGATGTTTCAATGCATATAATGTATAGTGATCAGATCAAGGTAATTAGTGTATCCATAATCTCAAACATTTACCATTTCTTTGTGTTGAGGACATTCAATATCCTCTTTCTAGCTATTTGGATCTATATAATGTATTATTAACAACAGTCATCCTGTGACACTGCAACTTATTCCACCTATCTAGCTGTAATTTTGTATCCTTTAACAAATCTCTTCCCATCCCTCTCTTTTCCCCAAACTTCTCAGCCTCTAATATCCTCTGTTCTACTTTTTTTTTTTTTGAGCTGGAGTCTCACTCTGTCACCCAGACTGGAGGGCAGTGGCATGCTCCTGGCCACCGCAGCCTCGACCTGTTGGGCTCCAGCGATCCTTCTGCCTCAGCCTTCCAAGTAGCTGGAACTACAGGCGTGCGCTACCACACCCGGCTAATTTTTGATTTATCGTAGAGATAAGGTCTCACCAAGTTGCCCAGGTGGGTCTCGAACCCGCGGGCTCAGGCAATCCACTCACTTCAGCCTCGCAAAGTGCTGGGATTACAAGCTGAATCACTGAACCCGACCCTCTGTTCTACTTTTTACTTCTATGAGATCAATTGTTTTTAGCTTCCATATATGAATGAGAACATACAGTGTTTAACTTTTGAGCACAGTGGTCTGGATCAAGAAAATACAGATGGATTTCTTGTGTCACTTTCTACCAGTCTATGTAGCTGTAATTTTATTATAGAAAGAATTTATGTTGTTATGCCAAACTCTTTACAGAAAGACATTGGTAATTTTCTGTCACCTTCATATATATTAGTTCATGAATTTCCCATTATGAATATTTTCAATTGCCTAGGATCAAACTGAGAGCATGATTTCTGTTGACTTTCAGAATATTAGAGATTTAAGTTAATTTATGCCAATTTAAGTTTTCTTAATTTAATATAAAATATTTTACCAAGATAATTCTTCTGAATCTTGTAATATTGAATATTGTTCTTTACATTTTCCCCCCTGTATCATCATTTCTGGTTATAGTGACTTAAAGCTGTACGTATATTGGCGTGAGAATCTATGCTCAAATAGACACAACACAACCTCTTGGATTCAAGTTCATGAACTGCCAAAAGCTTAATAAACAATAAAGTGCAGTGTTGCTAGTAATCATCTTGAGCTAAGCTGTAAAAGTTCTGCTCAAAGGTTCTGCCACACTAAATATACTTGTGTCGCTAAGTATACATATCAGGTTTACTGCTCTAACAGGCAGCCTCTCATAACCTAGTGGTAAACATTTTGATTAGGGAGAAGTGTTTCCACATCTGCTTATTTCAAGCATAAGTGCTTTTCTCCTTCTCACAGAACTGGGATAAGGCAAATATCATCAGCCCCATTCATTTCCACTTGCAGCTTCAGCTAGTATGTAAATACAAGGCTCATAGGACCAGAAGATGTCTTAAATTAACACAGTATTATAACTGCATTGCCCAATGCTAGGGAGTGATGGGAAATTGGCATTCCTAATAGAGCTGTGGTGAATATTCATTTTTCCATCTGGAAACTAAGCATGTATGAATTTAGGAGATTAAAAACTGGTGTGACTTCAGCACTGTAGCTACATAAACTTTACAGTCTCGAGAGCAAAATTCACATTCAAAAATGAATGTGTTTCTGCAACAGTATGTGAATAAGAAATAGAACTGAAACTAATTAAGTCCATTTTTCAGAGGTAACCTGGGGCACAACTACATTAAAAAGAAAATCGTGGGTGAGGGATCCTGGACCACACTTTGATCGCTATTATAGGGGCCATAAGAACTTGGGACGTTCTCTGCTCATTTCTCCAAAGGATTCCAATTTCAACAAGAGTTGCCAGGATCTTCTTAGAAATACAGAATATTGGAGAAATAGAAGGAAGTTCAGTAACTTGAAGACACACCTTATGCCGTAAATAAAATCCCGTAGTTAGAGCCTGCAGTGAAAACCTCCTGGGGATCGACAGCTCATTCCCCTGCTAGAATTGCTCTTTGGAAATTAATGGGCTTGGCTTTGTATCTCCAACTGTTCTGCACAAATGAACCAAACTGGGAATCAGTTGGAGTCACTGAAGCTTAACACAACTCCAGCTATTGTTTACATGGCTCCCATGAAACCCCTGTGCCAAGCTGATTAGATTTACAGTTCATTCGATAAGCTTGTCTGCTCATGGCGCACAAGGCCGTGAACCTTTTCACAAAATGAAACTAGAGCTGGGGGGGGGGGGGGACACAAAACCTTTAATGAAGAGCAGGGCTGAGAGACTTTGGTGGGAGATTGTTGGAGTTGTAGAAAGCCTCCCTTGTGCTGGAATTCTTAGGCTCTGGGTTGAAACGACACTTTGGGATTTGCCCTCCTGCCTACTAGAAACTCCACAGTGCCATTTTCAAATTCTTTGTGATCATGGATATGTTGACCACTAATGGCAACTAAGGACTAGAAAAGACTCTTTAAATTAAAAAAGAAGTGGGTCAGGGAGCATTGTGTGGATCCGTGGAGGCCATCACTAACCACACCATGCCAGAGTTGCTTTTGTCTCCAGTTCTCTCCCACCCCCCACCCCAGGCAGGAGGCTAGGGGAAAATGTATAAACCCTACCACATTGGCACATGCCTTGGACCTATTATGGACTGGTTGAGAATTAGTCATGGAGCCATAAAATCATCACCCCCAAATCTCCTTTTAGTCACATTTTAGCCAGCAGAACTGATCTCACTTTTCAAAGAGCATGACTCAATAGCCTTGTCAATCCTGGTCTAGCACTGTGGACTTGCTCTCATTGTGACAGTGGCAGAGGAGGTGACCAACTAAATAGAAACTGACGGCCACCATCAGAAGAGTCCCTTGTGGAAATTTCATACTATATCAGTTTTGATTATCCATTGCTTCAATACAAACTGCCCTAAAACTTAGTGGCTTGAAACAATGACCATTTTTTTTAATACTGTACCTTATAATTCTGTGGGTCAGGAATTTAGGTAGGGATTGACTGGGCAATTCTCCTGCTCCACTTACTGTCAGCTAGGGTTACTTAGTGATATTCAACTGATGGCTGGGCAGGTTCACAGGGTCCAAGATAGTTTTGCTCCCACAACCTTAGGGTGGACAAGCTGGAAGGCTGGGCTCAGCTGTATCACTCCTTCTCCATTCACGCCATGATGGAAGTTGGACTTCTTATGTGGTTGTTCAGGGTTCAAGAATGAGTGTCTCAAGAGTCCCAGGAATAAGATATGAGACTCTTTATGTTTTAGCCTTAAAGATCCCAGAAGTTCTGATAATTTCTATTGATCAAGAAAGTCACTAAGTCCAGTTCAGATTCAAGGGAAAGGGAAGTAGACCCCATCTCTTGATGAGAGAAATGTCAAAATAAATCTGTGGCCATCTTGAATCTGTCTCAAATACTTTCTTTGACCTCAGAAAATAAATTCAGTGTTATAAATCAAGTCATTTTTCAAATCTCTTATCCAATTGTGGGGAAAAAAAGAAGAAGAAAATTATCAAGAAACCTTTACATAGTCCCAAATTTTAAAAGGCATATTATTTACGAAGGGACCCCCAAAAACTCGGAATTATCTTTTGGTGGGCAGGTCCCTTGCGGTGCAGGCTTCTCCTGCTAGGTAAGTGTTCTAGGAACCCATCGGCATCTGTGTGCCAGTTACCTTTGTTGTGAGAGGCTGCATTTGGCTTCAGTAAATTTTATTTTATTGGAGATTCTTTCAGTGCGTTTGCCCATTTCATGATAGTTGATTTACAAGCACACCTGCCTACACCGTGCTGAGTGTTCAGCAGTTTTTGACCAAAAACAGCATGACCAAAAACGTGCCTACCCTCCCTATTCACTGGATTTCACCCCAAGCGACTTTTTTTCTGTTTCCCTGTTTGAAAAAAGTTCTCAAAGGGAAACATTTTGCTGATGTGGAAGAGATGAAACAAAAAACAGCAGAAGCTCTAAAAGGCATCAAAATTGATGAGTTCAAAAACTATTTTGAGCAGTGGAAAAAGCTTCTCGATAGGTATACTACATGAAATGGAAAGTACTTTGAAGGTGACTGAAGTTTAAACTTATAAGAATAAATACACATTTTTTAATAAATAAATTCTGATTTGGGGGAGATCCCCCTCATATATAAAAGATGTTATATTCCATGCCAGACTTGGTTTCTCTTAGACCATAAGCTCTAAATTGTGTTTTGTTGGTGTCCCTCTCCCCACTAACATGGTATGAACTTAGTACTTAATAATATTTAGCAACAATTGAGAAGTCCAATAAATGGAATATATGACTGAGAGTAATTGCCCAGCTTTCAAATGGATAACTCTTGGCTGGAAATTTTACTATCAATCTTGAATAAATCACAGAGAGAATTGATGCTTATGCAAAACAATAGAGTCCATAAGTATTAAATTCTGGGACTCACACATTGGATGCCTTTTCCCATTTTGTGCCTCATGGTCTGCCATCTTATTGCTATAACCATGCTCCCTCACACACAACCCATGTCTCTAGAATTCTATGGAAGCTACAGTTGTAGCGTTAAATCATATCATATCATCCTTGTAGGTATGAAGAGAAGCCTATTTCCTTTAGTCTTTAATTTGCATTGCAATAAAAAGTCACATCTGTAGTATTCTTCACACACATAAACCTAAGCCATGTCTGCTATGATACTCAGTGTATGCCTCCTCCCAGAAATCTTTTCCTGAGCAGGCCTAGCTGGCACAGAGCTTTCTGCTCTCAGGGCATGTGTAATTGGAATAGGGTGAAGGCAGCATGCAGAGACTGACTCAGTTATTC
Source organism: Tarsius wallacei (assembly GCA_963574415.1). Lineage (NCBI taxonomy): Eukaryota > Metazoa > Chordata > Mammalia > Primates > Tarsiidae > Tarsius > Tarsius wallacei. Next base: position 21,335 of record CAUYQG010167141.1, read on the forward strand.
AGTGTTGGGTGGACTGGGTGGTGGCGAGGGTGGTTAGGGGAGTCTATCATCTGAACCGTTTCCTTCCTACTTTCTGTCACTGTCTCTTCCCCTTGCCTGGTGATTAAAGGATGAGACTCAAACTGAAGGTGAAAGCTCTGTCAGTGCCTTGGGACAGCAGACCAGAGAGTGAAACAAACACATTTTCCAAGTTAGGGAATCTAGCCCTGCCAGAGCCCTGCTGCTTTGTTCAAATGACTTCTGAATTTGCAACCAGCATGGCACCCTTTCCAATCTGTCCTCCTCTTCTCCACTCTCCAGCTAACTTCCCCCAAATCCTGTGCTACGAATTTCCACTCCTGATTATGCAGTCCACCTTAACTTTTCCCAAGATATCTTTGAGTTGTTGGCAGGATGACAGCATCAGAGACCTTGAGTCCAAAATGGTGCCTTGCTAACCACTGACTTGATGCAGGGGTTTTCCATGTCCATGAGCATTACTGACCTGGGTGGAGAGGATGTGCCCTTAGGATAAAATGCGCTGTTGGGGATGTTCCATCTTAAGCATGTAATACAAGTTATACAGCTTCTAAACAAATCTCCAACTTCAAAGAATTCTACTGGCACAAAAACGACGATTTGTGAAAATACTTAGGTAACATAGTCATCACATTTTTGGTAGTTTCCATGTCCCAGGGCCAGTGTTTGGCACCAGGGATACAAAAATGACCAAGGCATTGTCCCTACTCTGAAGGAACTAGCAGTTTAATAGCAGATAGTCATGTGGACATATAAATCACAGCATCCCTCAATAACGAGGCAAGAGAGAGGTATGTGCAGTGTGTTGACTAAGTCTAAGTAGGGAAAACTGGGGAAATCTAAAGGGCATCTACTTAATGCTTACCTTTCTCTTTGCATATTTATCCTAGGTGATTAATGGTTGGACTAGATCTATATCCTTTTAATTAACATTTGAAAATATTTCAACTTTGGAATATATTTTTAAATATATGTATGACACTCAAATTATTTTCCCTGTATTTGAATTATTTTAAAAATACTGATTAAAACTGTTTATAACCACTACAGACATTGCTAGTGGACTGGAGCCAGTACATAAAGTCTCAGAGAAAGAGACGCATTGTGGTTATTTACAGAGTGTAAATTAGGAAATTCTAAAGGCCCTTCAAAATCAAAGAGGTAACTGTCTCCCATACTCTCTTACCTTCTTTTTAACCAGTGTGGCATTTACCCAACTGTTTCCGTAACCAACAGCAACCAGGGGTGGGTTGGCTACTTGGGGAAAGAAAACATCTGGAGTGATGGGATGGAGGTTCTAGAGCCTACGTAGGGTCCAAGGCAGAAGAAATTCAGTCTGGCTCATCGGATTAGGTAGGAGCACAAATCCCCCCAGTAGGCTTTCTGTGCTTCCCATCCTTCTGTGAGCCAGACAAGCAAGTAGCACGTGTTTATATAGGAACCTCCCAACCTAACTGACAAAATGTTACTGGTGTTTTCTTCCTGCCGGAAAGCACACTGGATGAAGATCACACTTTGCAAGCTGCTACAATTCCTTGTTTGGGAAGCAGGAAATTTGGTCTCCGTAGACTATTTGTTTGCCAAGACTGAAGAAGGGTCCAAAAGAGTGGTTGGGGTTAGGAGATCAGAAGTCAGGAAATCCCAAATCTTAATTGGGTCGGAGACACTGACATTCTTTCTGAGGAAAAGTCCCTGCTTTGGTGCCTCTAGACATAAAAGTAGGACAATGGCTTTTGCTTTATGGAGATGAACTGACTTTAGTGCTTCTAAAGACATTTGAAAATGAAATAAGTATCAATGATCAATGAGCCCGTTTCTCTCTCTCTCTCTCTCTCTCTCTCTCTCTCTCTCTGTCTCTCTTTCTAACCAGGGAAGGTCCAGAAATACATTGTATAATGCAGAAATATTTGGCCCTTCACTTTTGGTCCTGTGATCTGGAACAGCAAAACCATTGCTATAGGGACATTCTCAGCTATCAGATGGTTCAAATTTCTGCATTCTTTTCCTCCTTTCTTTGTTATTTGTTCCAAAGAGTAATATGTTCACAGGGCAGAATTAATTTTATTATGTATTGTATTGTCTTCAAATATTTTGTTAACATGCCAGGAGAAGGGATTTGTTAAATACAGTGACTACTTATTTTTCATGTGCCAATGACTTGCTTTCCAGATTCAAAAATGTTTAAGACATTTTAAAGTTCAAAGTCTCATTTCTCTATCAAGTAGCATGTTCTCTTAACTAACCTGTCATTTTATTTGAAGTAGTATAAGCTGCTTTAATATTAGCAGCAAGCTGTATTCAATAAGATAAAGCTCCAAACAAAATAACAATGACTTGTAAGTTGGCCGTGATTTTGGATAATTCAGAGCACTAGCCCTCTCACTAGGCTGAACAGATTGTGATAAGGATGTGTCGGGAAATGCCCCTCTGTTTTCATCTCTTTCTCCCACCAGGCCTCCTAGCTGGCTAGTCCTCTGACCTGTTTGTCTCTTCTGAAGTTAAGATGGGACCCTGAGTGTGGGACCCATTTGTTGCTTCTCCAAACACTGGCAAAAGATGGAACTGGACCACAGCCAGAGTGAAGCACAAACTTGCTTCTAAAACCTCAGTGGCTGGGCGCAGTGGCTCACGCCTATAATTCCAGCACATTGGGAGGCCAAGGTGAGAGGATTGCCTGAGCCCACGGGTTCAAGACCAACCTAGGCAACTTGACGAGATCTCATCTCCACAATAAATAAATAAATAAATAAATAAATAATTAGCTGGGCGTAGTGGCATGTGCCTGTAGTTCCAGCAACTTGGAAGGCTGAGTCGGAAGGATTGCCTGAGCCCAGCAAGTGAGGCTGTGGTGGCCGTGAGCATGCCACTGCACTCCAGCCTGGGCAACTGAGTGAGACTCCAACTCCAAAAAAAAAAAAAAAAGGTAAAAGAAAACCTTGGCACTGTGAAACTACAATATGACAGATATTACAGTGGACCCTTGAACAACATTGATTTGGCCGTGTGGCTCCACTTATACATAGCTTTTTTTTCCTCCCAGCTAAACACAGATGGAAAATATAGTGTTGGTGGGATACGAAACTTGCATATTTGGACGGCCGACTTTTCAAACACGCATGTTCTGCAAGGGACAGCAGGCCTCCAGTATGCATGGATTTTGGTATGCGGGGTCCTGGAACCAATCCCTGCAAATACTTGCCAAGCTTTAACAGGGAGGAATGGTTTATCCTGACCACCTAGATTAAGAGAATATGGAGCACAATTGGCCTCATTTACGTATTCACTCTCTCCATGTTTAATGCCTATTACCTGAAACCCTCTCGTTTTATTTTCAAGTATGCTTTCCTCTCTTTCATGTTCACAACCACTATTTTATTTGGCATGTATTTAATAGTAGACATTGTGCTACATAGCTCACTTACATAATCTCATTCACTCCTTATAACAACCTCAGAGGTAGGAATTCTGGCCATTTTACAGTTTAAAAAACTGAGTCCTAGAGAAGCAGAGGAACTTCCTCCAGGCCCTCTGCTAGGAAGAGAGTGAGGATAAACTGTCTTCCTTGAGTGTTTGCTTAATCCGAACTGATACACTCTAGAGACCACTTGTTTAAGTCCTAACTACAATCAGTTTGTCTTTTGTTTTATTCACAGAAGATATTTTTGTAGAAAGCAAGTACATTTTTTTCTTTAAATAAATTAATTTTAAAATGTCTACTCCATGTTTGGTCTTTCAAGATTGCGTTGTGTGTGGCATGAGATACACATAACTCCATGTTTATTTCTAATGAATGCAGGGCTGGAAAACCAAATTTGCCAGGTAGGGATTTCACCCCAGTCTTGGGAGCTCAGTTTTAAATTTAACTTGATTCATTTGAGGTCTGGGTTATTTCTGGCTGGCAAAATGTGGCTTCCTGGCTTAGAAAAATTCCCTCAAAACAAACTTGAAAAAGGAATCCCACCTAAAATGGCAATGTGAAATACTCTACAACATTTTAATGAGCTCATTGTAAGTGAATTAGAAACATTCAAGTACAATTTACTTTAAAATAGATCTGGATGCTAAAATATGGGACAGCTGGCAGTTTGGAGTCTCCTGATCCCAACCAAAGGCAGGTTTGTCTGTATAAAATGGGCTGTGACTAGCACAAATAAAATGTCACTCAAAAAAAAAAAAAGCATTAAGGTTCAGTGTAGAACGGAAAACCCTGAACACTTAAGGAGACAAATAAAAAAGAAATATGGGAAAATGCTGTCTCTTTCTTCTGAAACAAAAAAAATCTGAAATTGGATAGTAGGATCCCTATTTGAGACAATTTACTAACTATAGTTCATAAAACTATAGGTTGTATTGTGGGTCAGTGCATAGCTTGTAAAAGCCACATTTAGAAAGCCTGTACAAAGGTGGAAGTTCTGGTTTTGATGGAACATTCTAAGTGCTTCAGATCACATTAACTGTATTAATCCTTAAGGCAAGGAAACTCTGGGAATTAGATGGTACTATTCTCACTTCCTAGCTGGGAAAACTGGGATGTAGTGATTAAATGATCACATGGCTAGTGTAGAACAGAGGCAGGATTTGAAGCAAGGAACTTGGAGTCCACAGACCATGGGCTAACCTTTCTCTTTTTTTTTTTGAATTGGAGTCTTACTCGGTCACCTAGGCTGGAGTGCAGTGGCACGCTCAGGGCCACCACAGTCTTGACCTGCTGGGCTCAGGCGATCCTTCCACTTCAGCCTTCCAAATAGCTGGGACTACAGATGTGCACCACCATGCCCGGCTAATTTTTTGATTTATTGTAGAGATAAGGTCTCACCAAGTTGCCCAGGCTGGTCTCGAATCTGTGAGCTCAGGCAATCCTCTCACCTTAACCTCCCAAAGTGCTGGGATTATAGGCATAAGCCACTGCGCCTGGCCCTAACCGTCCTCTTATACAACCTCTCATTAAAGGGCTCCAGGGACTTTATGTACAAACTGTTGGGATAACGTAACCACATAAAGAGATGTTTTCTTTTTTCTTTTCCTTTTAATTTTTTAATTTTAAAGATATGGGGTACAATTCAGGGTTAGGTATACAAATGTTCTTTATGCAGGTACCCTTGTTGATGGGGTGTGCCCCCCTTCCCCAGGCAGATTCCCACTGCTGCCAATCCCACTTCCCTGCCCCGCTCCCAGCAGTTTCCTACTACTGCCTATCCTTTTCTTAAAGTATTACGATGATTGTTCAAGGTCCACTTATGAGTGAGAACATGTGATAATCAGTTCTTTGTTTCTGTGAAAGATCACTCAGTATTATAGACT
>CAUYQG010167143.1:0-10533 GCA_963574415.1 Tarsius wallacei
AGTAGCTGGAACTACAGGTGCACCGCCACACCTGGCTAATTGAACTGTTTGACGTTTAATGTTTTCCAAGAATGAATTTGTGCCTACTTATAATTCAAAATGCAGTCATAGTGTTCACACTTTTTATTATAAAGGTCAGTATGGTGCTTCCATAGTTAAAAGTAATGAATAACTCTTTTCCCCCAAAGAAAGATTGATCTTAAATGGAATGAGCTTCCAAAACCAATGTGACAATGCTTCAGAATATACAGAATATTTCATTATAACTGATTTACTAAGATCTGAATTTTCAAAGAGCCATGAGTTTGCTTTATCTGACTCATAGTAGCCTCTTTACCAGACCTTTAGCTCTTCAGTTTTGTATTTCTTCTCTTACTCCCCCCCCTTCTCCAGAAAACTGTTTGTCTCTCTCACTGTTACTGTTATGTTTAATCCAAACTCCTTAAGGTCAGGAAATGCTGCTTTGCCCCCTTAAGCCCTGTTTTAGAGCTTAACAAAAGGACCTTGCACATGGAGTTGCTCTGCCTAGATCAGTCATCTTGGGGCACATGACTTCCCCCCTTTCCCCTCTGTCTCTGCCTCTTCATGAACTTTTACTGCTTCCTCCTTGTTCCATTCTTTTGGGAAGAATGGGTAGAATCCTTCCTGGATGTGTCACTTAGCTGCGTTAATTGAAAGTAATAGTAAAAGAGATATAAAAAGAGTAGCTTTTCTTCTTCTCCACATCCAATGACCTATCAGAAAGTAGCTTTTCTAATACATCTTCAGAAGGTTTATTCTGTTTGGAAGTGACAAGTCTTATAACTCAGTACTTTGTGCTATCTGCCTCTGTTAATCTATTTAAGGTATTCCTCACGCTACTTACATCGGAAGGGCTGAATGTGATAGTGTGGAAGACAAACAACTACTTGATTTTTCCTCAGTTCCCCCTTTGAGAAGCTCATTCTGTGGGTTCTTTCTTTTTTCTTCTTCTTCTTCTTCTTCTTCGTGGATGGAATATATATCCTATATATATCGTATTATATACATATGTCTCCTATAATGTATATCCTGTAACTTTTTCTATCACTTTAGATTTAAAAAATTCTCTCACCACTTCTAGTCGCAAACGGAGTCTAATTTCAGTACTTAAAATGCCCACTTTGAACGTCATTAAAAAAGAAAATCTGGCTGGGCTCGGTGGCTCAGCCTGTAATCCCAGCACTTTGGGAGGCCAAGGCAAGTGGATTGCCTGAGCCCACGGGTTCAAGACCAGCCCAGGCAGCTTGGCGAGAACTTGTCTCTACAATAAATAAAAACTTAGCTGGGCGTAGTAGCGCACACTTGTAGTTCCAGCTACTCTGAAGGCTGAGGTGGAAGGATCGCCGAAGCTCCACGGATTGATGCTAGGGTGGCCACGAGCATGCCACTGCACTCCAGCCTGAGCAATGGAGTGAGACTCCAACTCAAAAAAAAAAAAAAAAAGAAAAGAAAAGAAAACCTTCTCTTCCCTGGCTGGGGCTTGCCTCAGGGTAGGAAGCCAGCAGCAGGGAGGACGACCCTTTTGCTGTGGCCTTCACTCAGCTGCCACATGCGGCTCTTTCCTGCTTCTTGATGGGGGTCAGACACCAGTCTTTGTACCCTGCAATGACAATTTCCAGGGCAAACAGGTTGTACTTTCTTAGGGCCTTTCCTAAAACCCCCTCCCTCTTGATTTATAAAATGACAGAAAAGCACCTCCTCCTTGCAACCATGAAGAATGGTAGGAGATTCCACAGAGCTCTACCAGCTTTAAGCAAAGATTTTTTTGAGCCTCCTAAGCTCCTGCAGGTAAATGTTGGGCTAATAGGTCACTCTTCATGTTTTAGTTATTTTCTCTACAAGTTCAGCAAAGAGAGGTTAGCATCTCTTTTTAATATGGGACTTTTTGCTACCTATTTTGTCCTTTGTGAGCCTCATTGGAAATGAGTCAGAAACAGTTCTGTCTTTAAAGTCTAGTACAGTAATAATGATCATAGCTGCCATGTATTAGCTGCTTTCTGTGTGCCAGCACTAGGCTTGACTCTTTAGATATGTTGTGTCATTTTGCTCATATTATAGTCCTGTGAAGAGGAATTATGGGCCCCATTTTGCAGGTAAAAGACAGGCTCAAAGAAATTAAATCAGGAGCCCAAGGTCACACAGCTAGTAGATCATAGAGTCTGGATTTGACTCCAGGTCTGTATAACTTAAAGTTTGTGCCCTTGTGTGTATTTAAATAGTTATAAATGAAATTATGCAAAGCCTGGGATCTGCTTCAAAATAGTCCATGGTGGGTTGTGGGAAAGTGGGTGGGTGTAGCTGAAACAAGTTGGCCACAGTGGATTGCTGCTTGAGTGGTGAGTGTGCAGGAGTCATGATACTGTCCTCCCTATTTTTATACATGTTGTGATTTTCCTTTATAAAAAGTTTTTTTTTCTTTTTTTAAAGTCTGAGCTCTTAACCACTATACTACTAAATTTTGAATTTTAGTAGAAAAAGTAATTTCTATGTGGACAGTTGTCTAAAGTTTTTTTGACTAATAAAAATATATAGAAAATTAGTTTTTCTTGTTTGTTCTGTTTTGTTCTTAAAGCTAGTAGAGGCCAAGTGCCTATAATCCCAGCACTTTGGGAGGCTGAGGTGGGAGGATCACTTGAACTGTCAGTTCAAGACTAGCCTGGGCAACACTGTGAGACTGTATCTTTAAAAAAAAAAAAAGGCTGATAGAAATCTAGTCTTCTATAACATTTGAAGTCTGATGAATAGTAGCTACCTAGCAGGCTGTAATCTGAGAAACAGCCTTCAGGAGTCTGGTTGTTGTCACCAATTAAACGCTGGTTTTACTTCAAATGATTAATAACCCTTACATATGGCATTAACTGAGTTCAGTAATCAACCTCTTTCATAGATACAATAACACGATCAATAGGAAAGAAAAGAAGAACTGTGGCACCAAGCCCAGGGCTTGGGGCTGATCTTTTTTATTAAAGAAAATTAGTGTTTAAGAAATTGAGGATGGCAAGTGTATTGTGTGAACTCTAGGTTCTGAAGAAGCCTTAAAGGTGAATTTCTTTTTAATGTTTAATTGCTGTTTATTCCAGAGCCCATTTAGCAAATGCTTTTTAAAAAAAATATTGAATTGTAGGGGAGATATCACAAAACTTGAAAACCAAAAGATGAAATCACTATGATTTTCCGGTATTGACATTTATCTATATTTAATTTATATGTGTTCCCAATTGTGGACATTTTAAAGAATTGTTAGGCTTTTTAATTTTCATTCTTTAAATACACCATATGAAACTATTTTGAGATTTATTCAGCAAGTATTTGTTGAGTACCTGCTGTGTGAAGGTGCTAAGCTGGACCCTGGAGATATAATAGCTCTAATGGGACACAGGGCACAGAATGACACAGCCACCAGGGTTTAAAACAAATTGCACTTGTAATAAGTAGTTCAGAAGAGAAATATGCAAGTGAAAATATAAAGTCAGGGAAACTGACCTAAGTTTAAGTCATTTAAGACATGTAACTCCTACAGAGGGGGGCTCTGCCTTGTTTGACTTCCAGTTCTTGACTTCTACTTGTTTCCTGGTGCTCTCAAGTATGTGTTAATTGGTTGATGAGCTCATCTATTAATTGATTCATTCAACAGATATTTTGAATGAACACCTACTCAAAGACCATTCTGTGCAAAGCATCCTGTGAGTGTAAAGAGCAGTAGAAAATTAAGTGTGTATTACTGCATTGGGGGAAGCCTGTGTGTTAGCAGGGTAGCTAAGATGTGCATCAATAACACCAGACACTAGTCGACAGTGGAAAGTACCTTATGAGAAATGTAGATTAAGTACTGTAGTTGAAGAAAGGAAGAGATGACATTTCACTAGGGGTCAGGGAAAGCTTCACAGAGGCTGTGAGGTTTGATTTGGGACTTGAAGGATGGGTTGCATTTGGACATAGAAGGATGGAGGGCAATGTTCTAAACATTGTGAGGAACAGCATGAGGACGTTCATGGGATAACATAATTTCCTCAATGAAAATTTGTCAGAACTAAACTATGGAAAGTCAGTATGCTTGCTGATTCTGAGATTTGCCTTACTACCTCTAAAACTAATTGATAGTTCCTTTCCTATCTGAATTAACTAGTCACTAGAATTTATGTCTCTGTTTTAATATTATTACTTTGTTCCATTTCCCCAGCCAAAAAAAGATGGTAACTCTTTGTTTTCTTCCTCCTAGTCTAAATTGTTCTTGAGCCTTTTATTTCCTACTTAATTCTCCATACCAATTAATGTTTCTGAGAATGGCACAATCATAGTGCTCTCAGGAAATTTAAATAGCGTGGAATTAAAGTCAAATATTGAAGTAGCATTTGTACCCGTTAGCTGATGATTTTACATACCCACTAACCCAGGAAAGGAGAGCACTTCAGAGGACAGCAGAAGTTACTCCTGCAGCTCAGTATGTGAAAGGGCGAGTAGGACTTCACTGAGCTAATTCTAGGCCTCCCCTTGGGATTCTCCTTCTAGGAGGCAAAGCCAACTCCTTTTACTCTTGTTTCTCCCTTGGAGTGCAAGTCTATGTTCCTAGTCTCCTAACTGACACATTCTTCCCATTCTTGTATTATTTATCCTCAGAGCATTTGTGAGTTTATGCATATAACCCTTATAGGAGGATGTTGTATATGAAATAAACATCAAAGGAAGGAAAATCAAATTCCAGTTGTCTCCATAGAATCTTGTTCCCCCTAATATTATTTTTAATCATTAAATGTTGGTAACCACTAAAAAATGTTTAGACTGTTTTTCTGGTCATTTCTGGGTTATCAATTATTTGTTCTTTTAAAATACTCTGTAGGGGGCAGCATTTCCTATATGGTTTACAAATAATAAATTGCCCTTTAATTGCACAGATGATTAAAAGCTTATGACTTTTCTGCTTCAAAAAGTCACTTAAAATATTTTAAAATGTTATTCTTTGAAAATTGATGTTACATAGTAATGCTTACTGGTGAGTGATGGCTAAGAATCAGCTGATGCAATTTAAATCTACACTGTATTTCCTGTGCTATTTGTTTAAGATAGGTAGTTTCTGCAGTTTCTGAGCTGAGCAATATAGAAGGCTCTGCAAGTTAGTTACATGGTTTGAATGTATGGCTTTAAAAAACTTTCTATAATTAGTGCTTCTTTAAATAAATTTTAAGTCAGTTTTGAGATTTTTTTATGGATCTGAATTTTTATGGAAGCAAAGTTAAGTCTTCTTTCTCTAAGTAAGAAGATAAAGGCAGAAAATTATATATATTTAAGACAAGTTTGGGGAAACAGAGAAAACATTTTATTTGATCCTAATGAATCATGGTCTTGTTGTATATTAATATTGAGACCTAAATGAAGTAAATTGAATAATGCTTTGTATGCTTCCTATGTTACCTGGAAAACATATAAGAATTACAGTCATGTACTGCATGATGATGTTTTAGTCAATGATGGACCGTATATGTAATGGTATTCCCATAGGTTTACAATACCATGTTTTTACTGTACTTTTTCTATGTTTACATATGTTCCGATGCACAGATGCTTACAATTGTGAAATAATTGCCTATAGTGTTTAGTATAGTCACATGCTGTACAGGTTTATAGTTTAGGAGAAATAGACTAAATTTAACATAGCCTAGATATGTGGTAGGCTCTACCTTCTAGGTTTGTGTAAGTATACTCTGTGATGTTTACACAACAAAAATGCCTAAGGACACATTTCTCAGAACATACTTTTGTTAAGCAACACATGACTGTATATTTGTGTAATCTAGAGTTTTTTTTGTTTTGTTTTGTTTTGAGATAGGGTCTCTCTGTCACCCAGGCTGGAGTGTAGCAGCCCAATCCATAGCTCACTGCAGCCTTAAACTCCAGGGCTCAAGCAGTCTTCCCACTTCAGCCTCCCAAGTAGCTAACATCCAGCTAATTTTTTTATTTTCTATTTTTTTTATAGAGACAAAATAAGAAGCTAATATTGAAAAATAACAAGTGGCAGGCATTTATTTATTCAACAGACATGAATCAAAACCATTCTCTGTGCGAGCATTTTAACAGAATCAGTGAAGAGTTATAAGGATATTTATAATTTGGTCTTAGCTCTTAAGGAGTCTGTTGCGTAGCAGAAGTGATAGGATAAAATATAAGTATTTATAATATAAGGTACAAAGAAGAGGCTCTCGTAAGAAAATACGTTAATGACTACCCACAGGCCAATCCATCTTGTATGGTCCTTGAGCTAAGAATACTTTTTACATTTTTAAGTGTTGAAAAAAAATCAAAAGAAAAATATTATTTTGAGACACATGAAAATTATGTGAAATTTTAATTTTAGTGTTTATAAAGTTTGTTTTTTTTTTAGATTGGACAATATAGTTTATTTAGAAAGTAAATAGAGAGAGAGAGAATATTTACCTTCCCAAGGTAGGGGAGGGGGCCAAAGCTGTTTATAAAGTTTTATTGGAACATAATCATGCTCATTCACTTACATATTGCCTATGGCTGCTTTTGTGATATAATGGCAGTAGTTGTAATAGAGATTGCATGGCCTGCAAAGCCAAAATATTAACTTTCTGTCTCTTTACAGAACATAATTGCCACCTCTGCCTTAGGTATGAGAGGCGGTATGTTGAAGGGGAGCCCTTTTGTGAGCCTAGGTCTTTGGCTGCCTTCCATGCCAGCACTGAAATGGATCACTTTAGCTGTATTCTCTCTCCTCCTCATAGGTTGAAATGTAGCTGATCTCATTGACTCGCATTAGAGGAGAAGCAAACTAAGATGCCTACTTGGCCAGGCCAGTAAATGAATAAGGATGACAAGGCTTGATTAAATGGGAAGTAAGGAGGCCTGTGTGAACTGGAGAGATCCATGGCCCGTCTGTAGTCTACTATTGTGCTGTGAATATGCAATATTGCCAGTTTGGGGGATTTTTTTTTTTTTTTTTTTTTTGAGTTGGAGTCTCACTCTGTCGCCCGGGCTGGAGTGCAGTGGCACAGTCATGATGATTACAGCTTACCACAGCCTCGAACTGCTGGACTCAGGCGATCCTTCCACCTCAGCATTTAAGTAGCTGGGACTATAAGCACCACAATGCCCGGCTAATTTTTTTATTTTTTTGTAGAGATGAGGTCTTTAATGTAAAAATTTCCAAAGTTTAAATATGAACAAAGAAGTAAAGGATTTAAAAAGCACCTAAGAGCCAGAGATAATGTCTGAGAGTTCAGGTCAGCCTGGGAGGACCTCTGGTTTTCTGTCTCTAAGCAAACTAAGTGCCTGCCTGTCTTTCTCATACCCTCTTGGACCAGTCAGTTTGTAGCTGCAGAGAGGGCTTACACCTGATCTCGCTCCTTCAATCCTAGCATGAGACTGTGTGTCAACCTTGTGCAGGTTACAAGATGAGGTCAGGGGAAAGAGGCAGGAGATGTTCTGCATTGTCTAATATAGCTAACACCAGAAAGCCTTTAAAAAAGCAGATCTCTTACCTCTCTTTGCACTTCCTTGTGTTATCTTGTCAGCCAGAACCTGATCCGGGCGGAGGGGATGAGTCATAGGATTTTAGGATCTCCTGCTACCACACCTCACTCTGATTTGATAAGGTGCTTGTTAGTATGGGGGAGGGAAGGGGGCTGACAAGGAAGAAACACACAGCACACTAATGAGTGAGGTAGAGTGGAAAGTATCACTTAAAGGATGTGTAGGGGCCGGGCTTGGTGGCTCAGCCTATAATCCCAGCACTTTGGGAGGCCGAGGTGAGTGCATTACCTGAGCCCATGGGTTCGAGACCCGCTTGGGCAACTTGACGAGACCTCATCTCTACAATAAATCAAAAATTAGCCGGGCGTGGTAGCGCGTGCCTGTAGTTCCACCTACTTGGAAGGCTGAGGCTGAAGGATCGCCGGAGCCCAGCAGGTCGAGGCTGCGGTGGCCGGGAGTGTGCCACTGCACTCCAGTCTGGGCCATGGAGTGAGACTCCAACTCAAAAAAAAAAAAGATGTGTAGGGCCAGGCACAGTGGCTCATGCCTGTAATCCGAACACTTGGGGAGGTTGAGATGAGAGGATCACTTGAGGCCAGGAGTTCGAGGCAATCCTGAGCAGCATAGTGAGACCCTCGTCTCTGAAAAAAATTTTTTTTAAATTAGCCGGGCCTGGTGGTGTGTGCATGTTGTCCCAGCTACTCAGGAGGCTATGGCTGGGGAGGATCCCTTGAGCCCAGGAATTCAAAGGTGTAGTGAGCTATGATTTGCCACTGCACTCCAGCCTGGATGAGAGTGACACTGTTTCTAAAAAAAAAGTTTTTTAAATAAATAATGTGAAGTAATGTGTAGGATTTGGAAAAGAAGATGTGGAAGGATATTTCCTCAGAAAAGTAGGAGGTGAAAAGTCAAGGGGAGGAAGGTAAGAGTTCCATATCCAAGAAATGACAGATCCCCTAGTTTGTCTGGAGCCCTGACTGTGGGGAAATGGATAGAAAAAGTGGAAGCAATGTGTTGGAACAGGGTTGAAGAGAGCCTGCAGCGACTTGCTAAAGAGAGTGAAGATTTTGACTTTGGGTCTTCTGGTGGGCTCATGAAATCAGATTCATCTGACAGTAGCACTTAGGATAGAGTATCATGGGAGTGAGAGAGGGACGAAGGTATTAGCACAGAGAAGAAGAGACTCTTCTTGCCTGGACCCCACGGAGTGTGGGGCCAGGCACTGTGGTGTGAACTATAGCACTAGCCCTAATGTTGAGGAGGAAGGGATGCGTGGGCAGATGCTTCACAAGTAGTGTTTGGGAGCCAGGAAAGGGAGTCCCAGGATCCTTTACCCCTATATGATCTGTTGTCCTCCTTCCCCCCTTTTTTTTTTTGAGTTGGAGTCCCACTCTGTCACCCAGGCTGGAGTGCAGTGGCACATTCAAGGCCACCCCAGCATCAGACCTTCTGGGCTCCAGCGATCCTTCTATCTCAGCCTTCCAAGTAGCTGGAACTACAGGTACGTGCTACCACGCCCAGCTAATTTTTTATTTTTTGTAAAGACAGGTCTCACCAAGTTGCCCGGGCTGGTCTCAAACCCTCAGGCTCAGGCAATCCACTTGAAGTTCTTACATGTTTATTGTCTCATTTAATTCCTGCAGCAGTTCTTAAGACTATTCCTTTCAATGTGTCCATGTGGAAGCACATTCAGATTAAGTACCAAACAGATGAAAAGTGATGCCAGAAGCAAACAGGCTCTGGGCTGCATAGCCAGTCCACAGTGGAATAGTGGCCATTGTTCTCATTTTTACCTTGTGGAGAAAGTAGCTAAGAATTGCATGAGATTATGTGTAACATTTTAATGGCCTTTTAGAATTGGGGACCAGAACTCTAAGATCCTAATTTCACGTTCAAAATTTTTATGCAGCCTTTTCATATAAATTAAACTTGCTTGTGGATATAGATACCTAATCGTTTTTACTAAATTGTATTTACTATCTGTTAATTAAAATGTAAGCAAGGATAACTCAGTTCTCCCAGTATGTAAATCATTTAGTAGTAAGCAAACATACTTACTGTAATAAAGTGAGGGTTTCAGAAGGGTTTGATTTTTCTTCTTTTACCTTGACATACTTATCAGTATTTCAGATCACCAAAAGAAGCTCATAAGTGAAAGACTGGGTTTGTTTTTTCCTTTTTGAGCCATTTGGTGTATCCAGTTGTCTTTCTTCCTGTGTATTATACTTGAATTTATTCTTTTTGACTGGGTACAGTTTTAGTTTTTCCAATCTGAAACTAACTAATTTCAAAGATTTAGTCAGAACTCTTAATATTAAGTGGTACCTATTGGAAATACGAAATAAAATAGTCTTAATTAAAACAATCAGGCCAGGCACGGTGGCTCAGGCCTGTAATCACAGCATTTTGGGAGGCCGAGGTGAGAGGATTGCCTGAGCCCACAGGTTTGAGACCCACCTGGGTAACTTGGTGAGACCTCATCTCCACAGTAAATTAAAAAATTAGTTGGGCATGGTAGTGCATGCCTGTAGTTCCAGCTACTTGGAAGGCTGAGGCGGAAGGATCGCCGGAGCCCAGCAGGTCGAGGCTGCGGTGGCCAGGAACATGCCACTGCGCTTCAGCCTAGGTGACAGAGTGAGACTCCAACTCAAGAAAAAAAAAAAATTTTTTTTAAATTGGGCACTGAGATATGCTATATCCTTTTTTTCTTTTTTAATTTTTTTTTTTAATAGAAAGATGTCTTGCTATATTGCCCAGGCTGGTCTCAAACTCCTGGGCTCAAATGATTCTTCTGCCTCAGCCTCCCAAGTCGCTGGGATTATAGGCTTGAGCTATTGGGCCCAGCAATATTCTTTAGGTGGAATAGTTGAATGAAAATTTTATCCACAGAATTATGAAGTTTTTGATGCTCACATGTATGTTTGTTTTTAAAAATTCCGGGTTTAGATAGTGGCTATTTCAAAAAACTTTTTGAGCCGGGCTCGGTGGCTCAGCCTGTAATCCCACGCCTTTGGGAGGCTGAGG
>CAUYQG010167148.1:0-20315 GCA_963574415.1 Tarsius wallacei
TCATATTTTAGTTCTTAGGATTTCTTACTAAAGTCTATCTGTATGTATTTTCTTAGTTTATTTTTCCTTTTTCCTCTTCTAATTTAATTTTTATTATGTACTGAAGAAAAATGTGCTGAAATTATTAAGTCAAACTATACTAAAAGGAGATAAGAATAAGTGAACATTCACTTTAATCTGTATGTGATTCTCCATAGATCTTTTCACTACATATTTTGGTATTGCTGTCATCATCATTATTATTGCTCTCATTACATGCTCAGAGTTCATAGATTTGACTCCAGATCTTACATCTGTCACTCAAAATCCAAGAAGTTTAAACCTGTGCTTAAACTTATTTACATACTTGACAGAGCCATTCTTCTACAATGATTTTTTTCCAAATCTGATTTTACAGTATTATTCCTGCTATAAATTGCATTTTGTTAGATGACAAGTATCATGATAATCTCTATGACTTGTTCATATTTTAGTTCTTAGGATTTCTTACTAAAGTCTATCTGTATGTATTTTCTTAGTTTATTTTTCCTTTTTCCTCTTCACTTTCACTAATAGCTGATTTAAACTTTTATGGTGTTGGAAGCTTTGCAGACTTCTGTAGTCTTCATTACTGTGTAGGCAAGTAAGATTTTAAGAGAAACAGTTCTATACTAAGTCTAGCATGCCACCCATCTTAAAAGATTTTGCATGCAAATGCGCATCCTAACAGAAGCATGAGGTTGCCATATTTTAATTAGTCTTGCATTTCTAGTATTAGATCCTACTTTTCCAATTGACTTCCTTTTCTATTTAAACTCTTTAATTAGTTCTTTATTAATTAGCCAAAAGAAACTGCTCCTCTCTGCTAAATTCAGATATCCCATGTCTACCTAAAAGTTGACTTTTGTTTTTATCTGTTTTTTGGTATTTTCAGAAGTCACACTGACTATTCTTTTAAATAATCCAAAATATCTACCAAAGGTACCTTGTAGCCAAATAGGTTGTTCCTTTTAAATGAGATAGAAAAAAACCCTTTGCATTTTGTGTTAGTGGTAGGATGAGTCCCACCTTTACTCTAATGCCCTGAGAAAAATAAAAGGAAAGACTATTGACTATTATGTATTTATTGAAAATGGGAAAAGGATTGGTGGGCTAGAAAAGGGATTCTTTTGTTGTTCTTAATATGTCAATTTTTTTAGAATAAATGAGCCTGGAATAGAATAATTTTTATTTATGAAGGATAAAATAGGAAGACAATTATTTGAGGAAGATTATCTAATACTATAATTTGTGTTGAATATGCATGGAGAGATAGATGAGGATGCATGTTCACAGATGTTCATATCACACTAGGAACATTTTTTTGCAGTGCATTAGAGGAGAGTAGAAAGCTGACTGTGGTATCCTCTTCTTGCTCCCCACAGCTGAATTTGCATATATACTCATTTTGTATATCCTGATAACTACCTCTTAAGCTGTACTTTTGATCATTAATTTTCTCTGAAATATATTCTAGATTTCTAACATGCTTTATTAAAAATTATGCATTTAACCTTTAAATATATGCCTGAATTTTTTCCAAGCTATTTAATACTTAATATTGAAGAAATTAATTCCTCATTTAACATGTAGTTTATTTGCCTAGGTTGGATTATCTCAAGATGCCCAGGATCAAATGAGAAAGATGCTTTGCCAAAAAGAGTCTAATTACATTCGTCTTAAAAGGGCTAAAATGGACAAGTCTATGTTTGTGAAGATAAAGACATTGGGAATAGGAGCATTTGGTGAAGTCTGTCTAGCAAGAAAAGTAGATACTAAAGCTTTGTATGCAACAAAAACTCTCCGAAAGAAGGATGTCCTGCTTCGAAATCAAGTTGCTCATGTTAAAGCTGAGAGAGATATCCTGGCTGAAGCTGACAATGAATGGGTAGTTCGTCTATATTATTCATTCCAAGATAAGGACAATTTATACTTTGTAATGGACTATATTCCTGGGGGTGATATGATGAGCCTATTAATTAGAATGGGCATCTTTCCAGAAAATCTGGCAAGATTCTACATAGCAGAACTTACCTGTGCAGTCGAAAGTGTTCATAAAATGGGTTTTATTCATAGAGATATTAAACCTGATAATATTTTGATTGATCGTGATGGTCATATTAAATTGACTGACTTCGGCCTCTGCACTGGCTTCAGATGGACACATGATTCTAAGTACTATCAGAGTGGTAAGTAAACTCATAAAATTTGCTTTAGTGCCAGGTGCAATGACTCACGCCTGTAATTCCAGCACTTTGGGAGGCCAAAGTGAAAGGATTACCTGAGTTCAGGGGAGCCTGGGCAA
Source organism: Tarsius wallacei (assembly GCA_963574415.1). Taxonomy (NCBI): domain Eukaryota; kingdom Metazoa; phylum Chordata; class Mammalia; order Primates; family Tarsiidae; genus Tarsius; species Tarsius wallacei. The sequence goes on from CAUYQG010167148.1 coordinate 2,324, forward strand.
CTTGGTGACACTTCATTTCTACAATAAATAAAAAATTTAGCCATGTGTGGTGGCACGTGTCCATAGTTACAGCTACTTGAAAGGCTGAGGTGGAAGGATCACCTGAGCCCAGCAGGTCGAGGTTGTGGTAGCCGTGATCGTGTCACTGCACTCCAGCCTGAACAACAAGAGTGAGACTGTGACACAAAAAACAACTTTTTATTTGAGTTCATAGTAATGTGATTTATTGATACAGTAAAATATAAAATGGTATCATCACTGGATGGGAGCCAGAAGACCTGGGTCAGCTCTTGAGTCTATTGGGTGGATCCTTCAGGCACTTAGATTAATAAATGAAAAAATGTGTTACATTTGATTATTTCTAAATATTAACATTTTTTTAGTTAAACCCTTTATATTGTGTTATTTTGAAATGTGTCAGACAAAAACATTTCAAAAATAATTTTTAAATTAAGCTCCATATCACTCTTGAGTTTAAGAACTAGAGTTATCAGTACTTTAGAAGCCACTAAACAATCACTTCCCATTTTCTTCTCCACAGATAATCAGTGTTTCATAACTTTGCAGTTAGTTCTTTATTTTTCTCTATACTTTTACCACATATTCATACATACCTGAACAGTATATTATTTCATTTTGCCTACTCTTGAGCCTTTATTTAATTGTAATCATTTTATATGTCTTCTTGATGTTGACTTCTTTTACATATGTTTGAGGATTCTCCATGTTATTGCACGTAACATTTATTTTCATTGCTTTTAGTATTCCATTATGTGACTTATACAACTTATTTAACCCTAAACATTTCATGTACTTGATTCTGTTTAATCCTCACAGTGTCACTGATGAGACAGGATAAAGAAACAGACTTAGTTAGTTGAAATAACTTGCCCAAAGTCAGACAGAAATTTAAGTGTAAGGGCTAGGCTTTGAACCCAGGTTTGTCTGATTACGGGGCCCATGGTATTTCTACTAAACCACACTGCCTCACCAAGATTCCCTCAAGCACTAATGGAAGTGTAAGTTGATCTAACATTGCTGAAAACTTACATAGTACTATGTACTAGATTCTTTACATGCAGTATATTCTAATTTAATGTTCACAACAGTTGTCTGAAGTATTAGCATCCTGGGCTTCTGTGAACACAAGTAGATTGACATTAAATGGAGATAGAATTGAGATACCTGAACCTCCTTTAATGTACAGCATAATGGAATTTTAGTGTCTCCGTGGATTTACCTGAATTAGTACTTGAAGATCTTCTTTAAAAATGATTCCTAGGCTCTATTCCAGTCATTTAATTAAAAATCTTCACTGGAGGATGGAAACCATATTTTAATCAAGCATCCTAGATGATTATTACCATTATATTAATTTCAGAGCCGGGCTCGGTGGCTCAGCCTGTAATCCCACGCCTTGGGAGGCTGAGGTGAGTGGATTGCCTAATCCCACGGGTTCGAGACCCGCCAGGGCAACTTGGCGAGACCTTACCTCTACAATAAATAAAAAACTCAGCCGGGCATGGTAGCGCATGCCTGTAATTCCAGCTACTCGGAAGGCTGAGGCGGAAGGATCACCAAAGCCCAGCAAGTCGAGGCTGCAGTGGCCGGGAGCGGCCACTACACTCCAGTCTGGGCGACAGAGTGAAACTCCAACTCAAAAAAAAAAAAAAAATTTCAGATACATTTCTCTAGGTGACTTCATCCTGTTATGACTTTCAATACCATCTATGTCAATAACTTCCAAATCTCTCAACAGAAAGTCTTTCCTAGAAATTCCTCATTTCTCTATCCAGATGCTTAATGGATATCTTCACATGGATTTCAATGGGCCTTTCAAACTTAATATTACCAATAAAGAACTCTTAATTACCACCCCATATCTGCTCCTCTTTAGCCTGACCCCCATTTTAATAAGTTGTGTCACCACTGCCCAACTAATTGTCTTGTTTCTTTTTCCCATGCCCTGCACATCTAATCTATCAACAAGTCCTGTTTACTCCGCCTCTAAAATCCTGGAATGCACAGCCTATAATAGCCTCTTAATGTATCTCTGTTTTTTACTTTTTTGTCCTCATAAACTTCTCCATAGGGCAGCCAAAGTTTTATTTTTTTAAATATAAATCAGATCTTGTCATCTTCTTGCTTCAGACTCTCCAATATCTTTTTATTGTACTGGGAATAAAAGGCAAACCATTTCTATTGCTTGCAGAACCCATATGCATTGGCTCCTGCTCCGTTTTCTACCATTATCTCCTTATTCTCTCTGTTGCTGTTGCTTCTGTGTGAAATGCCTTACTCTGGTTTGCAAATGGTTGAGTTTTGTAACGAATGTTATCTTCTCAATTGATCCCCAGCCATTCAGTCTAATGCAGCTATCCAGTCACATTTGTCATATCACCTTGTTGATTCTCTATGTAGGACATATCACTATTTCTTGTGTTTCTTTCCCTAATGGAATATAACCTGCCTGACAAAAGAACTTTGTCTTTCTTATTATCAATGGCATTTATTGAATAAAACACTAATCTAATTTGTTTGAAAGTTTGTTTAGAGTAGTAAGGGGGAGTGATCTAAAAAACAAATTCTTAATCTACTCTTGACTTATACTGCTGTCATTTAACATTGAGTAAGTTACTGGATCTTGGACTAATTTTTTTTTAATGTAAAACTTTTCCTATTGATTCTCTTGGAAAGCAGACTCTAGTCGGTAATAAACACCATCAGTGATTTGGCATACGTTGTGTCTTAGTTTGTCACAAGGGAGAATGATGTTAACCCTAAACCATGATGTTAAAGACTTTAGATTTACTGTTGTTGTTATTTTTTACTGTACAGGTGACCATCCACGGCAAGATAGCATGGATTTCAGTAATGAATGGGGTGATCCCTCAAACTGTCGATGTGGAGATAGACTGAAGCCACTAGAACGAAGAGCTGCACGCCAGCACCAGAGATGTCTAGCACATTCTTTGGTTGGGACTCCCAATTATATTGCACCTGAAGTGTTGCTACGAACAGGTAGAGCACTTGTTTCATAAATAATCTCAGTAGGCCTTTAGACCAGCCAAAACTTACATTAGAATATGCCTTAGTTTTCATGTTTATAATAAAAATATTACTTTTAGCTGGGCTCGGTGGCTCAGCCTGTAATCCCAGCGCTTTGGGAGACTGAGGTGAGTGGATTGCCTGAGCCCGTGGGTTTGAGACCCACCTGTGCAACTTGGCGAGACCTCATCTATACAATAAATCAAAAATTAGCTGGGCATGGTAGCGCGCGCCTGTAGTTCCAGCTACTTGGAAGGCTGATGCCGAAGGATTGCCGGAGTCCAGCAAGTCGAGGCTGCAGTGACTGAGAACAGCCACTGCACTCCAGTCTGAGTGACAGAGTGAGACTCCAACTCAAAAAAAAAAAAAATTACTTTTACAGTATAAATTGGTGATTTAATATTAATTTTGATTGTATTCTGAGAATTTTTTAAGTGCTTATGAATAACTGTAGCTTCGGTATCTTATTTCAGGATATACACAGTTATGTGATTGGTGGAGCGTTGGCGTTATTCTTTTTGAAATGTTGGTGGGACAGCCTCCTTTCTTAGCACAAACACCATTAGAAACACAAATGAAGGTAAGGTATAGAATCTGTCTCAAAAGAATTGTCACAAAGTCCCTACACTGTAGACATTAATTTATTAGTACTTCACTTAGAACATTTTAATGTGGAGTTAAATAATGAACTTGTAAGTATATATGAACCCACTGATATTGTATGAATATTGTGTGAACTCAATCTCCATCATCCTGCTGTCACCATACTCTTATATCCTCCCTCACTCACACACTGTACTCATTTCATTCTTAAAAAGTCTTTACTCCATTTTGAAGATTGATTCCAACTTACTCCTTATAAGCCACTGCCTTCTGGCTTTGTCTTCTTCCATGTGCATTCCAGCCCCAAACTGCAAAAAAATGTCTGTGTCTCCACTGGCACTTAAATGAGAAGCTACCCACAATTTTGACCATATATTATCCCATTTAAAACCCATTAGTGGGCCAGGTGTGGTGGCTCACGCCTGTAATCCCTGCACATTGGGAGACAGAGGCAAGAGGACTGCCTGAGCTCAGGGGTTCAAGACCAGCCTGGGCAACTTGACAAGATCTTGTTTCTACTGTAAGTCAGAAAATTAGCTGGGTGTAGTGGTGCGTACCTGTAGTTTCAGCAACTTGGAAGGCTAAGGCAAAGGGACCACCTGAGCCCAGCAGGTTGAGGCTCTGGTGGCTGTGAGCATGCCACCACACTCCAGCCTGGGTGGCAGAGTGAGACACCAACTCTAAAAAACAAAAAGCCCATTAGTGATTACTTTGTCCATGGGTTAAACTCCCAGTTTGCCCTCTGTTAACACCATCCTCTGTCTGGAATGTCCTGCCTTCTTCCCTCCCATCTTCTACAACTCTCCCTCCTTTCTGAAGCCTGGTTAACTTTTGATCTTTCTTAATTATTATTTGAGAGTATCCTGAGATAACTTTTCTATGATTTTTTCCTCTCTTTAAGTTGTAACTTCTTCTGTCATTGCATTTAATATATTATATTTTAAAACATTTTAGAATTTCTTGTTCTGTAGGTCTACTGATAATATATTCTCTCAGATTTGTGTCAGGTATATCTAAAAATGTTTTTATTTTGCTTTCATTTGAATATGTGTGAAAGAGAAAGAGAAGTGTATACTTTCTCCCTAAGATTGAGAAAAGGCATTCTCATCAATTTTGTGTTCTGGAAATCTTAGCCAATGCAGTATAGCAATGGAAAGAAATAAAAGGCAAAATTGGAAATGAAGAAATAAAAATGTCTCCTGTTTACACATGACATAGTTTTCTATACAGAAAATCCCAGGGAATCTACAAAAAACTTACAGGACCAATAAGTGAGTGAAGCAGGTTGTAGGATACAAGTTTAACACATAAAAACCTATTGTATTGCCTGAGCCCGCGGGTTCGAGACCCGCCTGGGCAACTTGGCGAGACCTCATCTCTACAATAAATCAAAAATCAGCTGGGCGTGGTAGCGCATGCCTGTAATTCTGGCTACTCGGAACGCTGAGGCGGAAGGATCGCCAGAGCCCAGCAGGTAGAGGCTGCAGTGGCCGGGAGCGGCCACTGCACTCCAGTCTGGGAGACAGAGTGAGACTCCAACTCAGAAAAAAAAAAAAAAAAACCTGTTGTATTCTACATTGAAGCAATGAACTAGAAACTGACATTTAAAAGCAATATTGTTTATAGAAGCGCCCCCAAAGTGAAATAACTTAGGTATAAATCTAACAGCATGAACAAGATCTCTATACAAAATGCTACTGAAAAAATAAAAAAAAATCTAAGTAAGTGTAGGCACATACCTTGTTTATTGATTGGAAGAATCAGTGTAGTAGCCTCGATGTGGGAGCTCAAGCCTATAATCCCAGCACTTTGGGAGGCCGAGGTGAGAGGATTGCCTGAGCCCACAGGTTCGAGACCAGCCTGGGCAACATGGTGGGTGTGGTAGCGTACACCTGTAGTTCCAACTACTTGGAAGGCTGAGGTGGAAGGATCGCTTGAGCCCAACAGGTTAAGGCTACAGTAACCGGGAGTGTGCCACTGCACTCCAACCTGGGCGACAGAGTGAGACTCCAACTCAAAAAAAAAAAAATGTAGTAAAGCTGTAAATTCTCTAATTAATGTATAGACTTAATTCCAATAAAAGGATTCAGTGGGATTTTTGTAAATGTAGCTGAACTGATTCTAAAATTTATATGGATGGACAAAGGAAGTAAAATAGCAAAAACAAATTTTATTTTTTGAGACAGAATCTCACTGTGTCACTCAGGCTGGAGTGTAGTGGCACAATCACAGCTCTCTGCAGCCTCACCCTCCTGGGCTCACAAGACCCTCCCACCTTAGCCTCCCAAGTAACTGGCACTACAGGCACGCACTACCACACCTGGCTAATTTTTTGAATGATTTTGAAAAATTTTTGAGAATTTTTAAGAACAAAGTTGGAGGAATCAACTACCTGATTTTAAGATTTACTGTGAAGTTCCAGTAATACAGACAGCGTGGCAGTGACAAAAGGAAACACAGATAGATCAATGGAAAAGAATAGAGAATGCAGACATAGGACCACACCAGTATGGCCATTTGATCCTTGATAAAAAGAAGGAATAGTCTTTCAACAAATAGTGTTGGAAAAACTTGTCAGCCATATTTTAAAAATTGAATCTCAGCTGACTTCACATCTTACACAAAGGTTAACGCAAATTAGATCATACATATAAATTTAAAACACAAAACTAAAGCCAAGCATGGAGGCTCATGCCTGTAATCCTAGCACTTTGGGAGGCTAAGGTGAGGGGTAGCTTCAATCCCTGGGCTCCAAACCAGCCTGAGCAACATAGTGAGACCTTATTTTCATAAAATAGAAAATTAGCCCAATGTGGTGGCTTGCATCTGGAGTCCCAGCTACTTTGAAGGCTGAGGCAGCAGGATCACTTGAAGCCAGGAATTAGAGGCAGAAATGAGCTATGATTGCACCACTATACTCCAGCTTAAGTGACAGAGTGAGACTTTGTCTCTTTAAAAAAAAAAATTATAATACTTTAAAAAGAAAGCATAGGAGAAAATCTTTGTGGGCTGGGTTAGGTAGAGTTCTTAGAAATGACACCAAAATCATGATCCATAAAAGAAAAAGTTTATCAAAAATAAGAATTGAGACATAGTCAAGAGAATAAAAAGATAAGCTACAGACTGGGAGAAAATATTTGCAAATCACATCCAAAAAAGAGTTTTGTCTATAACATATAAAGAACCTTCAAAATTCAACAGTAAGCCAGGCTCGGTGGGTCAGCCTGTAATCCCGCACCTTGGGAGGCTGAGGTGAGTGGATTGCCTGAGTCTGCGGGTTCGAGACCCGCCTGGGCAACTTGGCGAGACCTCATCTCTACAATAAATCAAAAAATTAGCTGGGCGTGGTAGCGCGCACCTGCAGTTCTAGCTACTTGAAAGGCTGAGGCGGAAGGATCGCTGGAGCCCAGCAGGTCGAGGCTGCGGTGGCTGGGAGCGGTCACTGCACTCCGGTCTGGGCGACAGAGTGAAACTCTAACTCAAAAAAAAAAAAAAAAAAAAAAATCCAAGCCAGTGTCTTGACAGATTTTCTTGAATGTCTTGGGTTAAAAAAAGGATCTCTGTCTCTTTAGATCTTCCAGAGTGAGTAGAAAGCAAAGCAGACATCTGGGCTGGTCTCTCAGGCAGTCACCAAGACCAACCAAAATGCACAACCTCAAATTTTTGGAGGGCAAAGTTCTTACTGCCCACCATGCTACTAGCCACTAACCAGCTGCCCCAGGAAGGCAGGCTGTGGTCTTTGTGACCACAGCGAGACTGAGGAATGGTGGATTCACACATGTTGTTGTCTTACCAAATTTTAGCAGCCTCTCCCTTTATGAAGCACTTCCCTGGTTGCTGTAAGTGTCTGATCAGGTTCCAGAGTTCCAAAATTGTTTATTCTGATAGTCTTTCCAGTTTAATGATTGTTTTTATGGAAGGGCAAACCCCTGGTACTTCCTACTCTGCCATTTTCTTTGGCATCTCCCTCCATTGTATTTTTTACTGTTATCTCTTTGTACAGTTTTGTTTGTGCTTGCTCTAATGACTACAAAATACATACTAAATTTTCCCTGTCTACTTAGAATTGATATTTTACCACTTTAAGTTCAGTGTACAGCCTTACTACCGTATTGGTCCCTTTGTTCTCTACTCTTTGTTGTAGTTATTTTATACATTACATCTACATCGGTTTAAAATCACATCCAACAATGTAACAATTTTTCTTTCAACCATCAAGTTATTTTAAAGAACTCAAGATGAGAATAGTTATTTATACAGGATATTTAGCGTTTTCATTGATCTTCCTGCATTCCTATATATACTAAAAAAGTGTGTGTGTGTGTGTGTGTGTGTATAAAGCATAAGGCTGGGCATGGTGGCTCAAACCTGTAATCCCAGCACTTTGGGAGGCTGAAGTGAGAGGATTACATGAGCTCAGGAGTTCGAGACCAGCCTGGGCAACTTGGTGAGCCCTCATCTCTACAATAAATCAAAAAAGTATATATATGTACTTTTTTTTTTTGAGTTGGGATCTTACTTTGTCACCCAGGCTAAAGTGCAGTGGAAAGATCATGGTGTACCACAACCTTGACCTCTGGACTTAGGTAATTCTTCCACCTCAGTGTCCTGAGTAGCTGGGACTACAGATGTACACCACCATGCCCTGCTGATTTTTTTTTTTTTTTGTAGAGACAATGTCTCATTATGTTGCCTAGATTGGTACTGAACTCCTGGGCTCAAGTGATCCTCCCGTGTTGACCTCCCAAAGTGCTGGAATTACAGGAGTGAGCCACCACGCCCAGCCTTGACTTTCATAATTTAATGAGACATCTGCATTTATTCAAATCCCTCAAGTAGTGCATTATGTTTCTCTAGGTGCTGTCAATTTTTCTTTAGCGTTCAGTATTATAATTATGATTTATCTGGACATGGATCTCTTACATTTTATCCTATTAAGTGTTCACCTAGCATCTTGAATCTGTAGATTTATGTCTTTCATCAAAATTAGGGCATGTTCAGCCATCATTTCTTCAAGTATTTTTCTGTACCACCCTTTTCTTGTGACTTAAGTTACAGGAGTGTTGGATCTTATGGTATACTTCCAGACTCCTGAGGTTCTACTCATATTTTAAATCCTTGTTCTCTCTGCTGTTCCAGATGCATAATTTCTATCAACCTGTCTCCAAGTTCACCAACTTTTTCTCCTGACGTCTCCATTCTAATATTGAGCGAATTCATTGAGTTTTCTATGTTGGTTGTTTTTCAGTACTAAAATTTCCATTTGCTACTCCTTTGAATCTTCAACTTTGCTGAGACTTTCTGTCTTTTATTTCATTTAATGAGTGTTCACCCTTATTTGGAGCATTTTTATAATGGCTACTTTAAAGCCTTTGTTAGAAAATTCTAATATCTGTGTTATCTGAACACTGACTGTCTTTTCCTATGTGAGTTGACATTTTCCAAGTAATTTTTGGTATGCCAAGATTTTTTAATGGTGTCCTTCTGAATGTTATGTTATGAGACTGGATCTTGTTTAAATCTTATGGAGAATGTTGACATGGTTTTGGCAGGCATTAAATGTGGCTAGATTCAAGCTACAAGTTCCAAACCAGCCTTATGATTTCAATGTCAGTTTCATTTTCAAAGCCTTTTCATTGCTTGGCAGATCTCTCCCTAGGCTGTGCTCTTTTTTTAATTCGGTTTTCAAAGTTTTTGATATTTTCTTTAGGATTACATCCATGGAGGTGTAGTTTAGAGGGTAAGCGTGTAATTCATAAACAATGTTATGGGGTCATTCTCCCAGTCCCCCCCCCTTCTCTATGACAACCCCTGTACTTTCCAGTTCCCTGGGGTGCCCATTTTTAGTTCTCTGATCAGAAAGTGAGGCTTTATTAACCCCACTCTGCCTGCCATACATGTCTTGTAACTGCAACTGAAAGGACAAAATGACAAGAGAACAGAGAGAAAACAAGCAACAGAGATTTTGCCTCTAATCTTGGGACCCCATGCTGTATGATTTTATTTCCAAATGAGGAGGAAGTTTTCCCTCTCAGAGGTTTAGGCACTTATAGGCCCATATTCACCTCTGTTGCATCCAGGGAACTTCTTTTCCACTCCCTGAGCATGAAGTAAAGGGGCTTCTCCTGGAGTTTTTCTGTCTGTGCTGTGCCCCTTCGAGGTTTTAGGCTACCATGAGTCCAGGCTGGAGGATATTAAAGGGAAAAAATGGAGCTGGATACAGTGACCTGCACTTGTAGTCCCAGCTACTTGCTGGGAGGCAGGAAGATCACTTGATGCCGGGAGTTCAAGACAAGCCTGGGCAACATAGCGAGACCTCTGTCTCTTGTAAACTCACTACCAGGTTCAGTGGCACTTCAGATTCTCATCTTCTTTCTCAGTCTGCCTGTTACTATTTACTTTTCAGGGTCCTCATATAGCTGCTTCATGCATTCTGTCCAGGTTTTACAGCTGCATTCAGTGAGAGAGACAGGAGATAGTGTACATAGTACATCTTACTCAGAACTGGGACCTCTCTCTGGCTACTGTTACGATTTTTTTCTCTTTATCTTTGGTTTTCTGCAGTTTGACCATAATGTACCTATGTGTAGTTTTCTTTGTATTTTTGTTTTTTGGCCGAGGTTCACTAATCTACAGGTTAATGACTCATCAATTTTGGGAAATTCTCTGTCTTATCTCTTCAGTGATTTCTTTTGCTTGCTTCTCTCATTCTCAGACCCTAATGATTATAAATATGGTATTCATTTGATATTGCCCTCCATTTCTCTTATGCTTTATTCTTTTTATATTGTATTGTTTTTCTCTGTGTTTCAATTTACATAATTTTATTCATCCATCTTTGTAACTGAATCTTTTCTTTTGCTGTGCCAGTATTTTCTTTCACCTTAAACTTAAAAATCCTGAATATAAATACAAAATGAAAAACGTGTCCAACTAATTGTATATTTTTATTTTTCCTGACTGAAATAAGCAATAGAACTAAGTGAATTAAATAACTATTACTGGCCAGGCGGGATGGCTCACACTTGGAATCCCAGCACTTTGGGAGGCCGAGGCAAGTGGATTGCTTGAGTCCAGGAATTCGAGACTAGCCTAGCCTGTACAATATAGTGAAACCTCATTTCTACAAAAAAATCAAAAAATTAGCTGGGCATGGTGGCATGCATCTATAGTCCCAGCTACGCAGATTGCTGAATTGGAAGGATCGCCTGAGCCCAGTAGGTAGAGGCTGCTGTGAACTATGATCATTGTGACTACGCCACTGCATTCCAACCTGGGTGACAAAGTGAGACCCCCAACTCATAAACAAACAAACATATTACTAACTATATCATGATTTTTTTTCCAAAAAGGATTTTTAAATATTTTATCATTAGTAGTGGTTTCTCCATTTTTCTACCCTGGGATAAGACTTAAAAATGGGCTGGGTGCAGTGGCCCACACCTGTACTCCCAGCACTTTGGGAAGCGGAGACAAGAGGATGCCTGAGTGTAGGGGTTCGAGACCAGCCTAGGCAACTTGGTAAGACCTCGTCTCTACAATAAATAAAAAATTAGCCAGGCATGGTGGCACACGCCTGTGGTTCCAGTTACTTGGAAGGCTGAGGCAGAAGGATCACTGAGTCTAGCAGGTCAAGACTGTGGTGGCCATGAGTGTGCCACTGCACTCCAGCCTGGGTGACAGAGTGAGACTCCTACTCAAAAAAAGTAAAGTGAAATAAAATAAAATGGACCAGGCACAGTGGTTCATGTCTGTAATCCCAGCACTTTGGGAGGCGGAGGTGAGAGGATTGCCTGAGCCCAGGGGTTCAAGACCAGCCTGGGAAACATGGTGAGACCTTGTCTCTACAATAAATAAAAAAAATTAGCTGGGCGTGGTGGCACATACCTGTAGTTCCAGCTACTTGGAAGGCTGAGGTGGAAGGATCACCTGAGTCCAGCAGGTCGAGGCTGCCATGGCCAGGAGTGTGCCACTGCACTCCAGCCTAGGTACCGAGTGTGGCTCCACCTCAAAAAAAAAAAAGACTTTAAAATGAACATATAATAGAAGAAAGTGTATATTTTTCTTCCCTCTACAGTAGCTTACTACCTCCTATATGAATAAGGAAGAATGGGGTACATCTATTCACTCATTTAACAAATATTTATTGACTGCCTACCATGTGACAAGTTGAAGATGTCTTATCTAGGTTAAATAATAATGCATTCTACCACTTAACAGGGTTTACCCAAAATCCATTTAACATTGTACTCAGAGACTTATATCACTTCCCCTGCTTCCAGGAGTTCAGGGGAAAGACTAAGTAGTCTAGCTTCACTTGCCCTTTCTTCTTTTCTTATTTCATTTTATTCAAAATGAGAACAGAGATTTATTAAATACCTCTTAATTATGTGCCAGGCAACTTGCCAAGCACTGGGAAATGCAAGGATAATGAAAACATAGTCTCTAACTTTAATGGAATTCTATACTCTAGAAGAAGGACATGGACATAAATAAGTACTACAGGGTATTAGAATTTTTATGATAAGAATAAACATATGGTGCAGGGGAGGCAGAGTGAAAGTAGTCATTTCTACCAGAAGCAGAAGGGCTTACTTACCAGGGGAGATAAAAACGTACAATGAATCTTGTAATGTGAGTGTAAGTTACCTGGAGAGAAGTAGTTATTCATTATTAAAAGTACAGAGAGTGAAATGATATGCAATTTATTTAAAATACACAAATAGTCCAAGAAGACTTTTGGTATAAGACTTAGAGGAAATGTTTGTTTTTCTAATCTTTCTTCCTCCTAATTTTAAAAACTTTAAAGGTTATCAATTGGCAAACATCTCTTCACATTCCACCACAAGCTAAACTGAGTCCTGAAGCTTCTGATCTTATTATTAAACTTTGCCGAGGACCAGAAGATCGCTTAGGCAAGAATGGTGCTGATGAAATAAAAGCTCATCCATTTTTTAAAACAATTGATTTCTCCAGTGACCTGAGACAGCAGTCTGCTTCATACATTCCTAAAATCACACACCCAACAGATACATCAAATTTTGATCCTGTTGATCCTGATAAGCTATGGAGTGATGATAATGAGGAAGAAAATGTCAATGACACTCTCAACGGATGGTATAAAAATGGAAAGCATCCTGAGCATGCTTTCTATGAGTTTACCTTTCGGAGGTTTTTTGATGACAATGGTTACCCATATAATTATCCAAAGCCTATTGAATATGAATACATTAATTCACAAAGCTCAGAACAACAGTCGGATGAAGATGATCAACACAGAGGCTCAGAGATCAAAAATCGAGATCTAGTATATGTTTAACACACTAGTAAATAATTGTAATGAGTATTTGCGAAGGGGCCTGAAATGCAAGGTGTTCTGAGATTCTGAGAGTAAAATTATGCAAATGTGACAGAGCTATGTATTTGTGCTCTGTGTACAATATTTTATTTTCCTAAATTATGGGAAATATTTTTAAAATGTTAATTTATTCCAGCCTTTTAAATCAGTAATTTAGAAAAAAATTGTTATAAGGAAAGTAAATTATGAACTGAGTACTATAGTCAGTTCTTGGTACTTAAAGTACTTAAGATAAAAAAATAATAATGCTTTGTTTAAAAGGAGAAGCCTGGTATCTATTTGTATATATGCTAAATAATTTTAAAAGACAAAATTTTTGAAAGACAGTTTTAGTTTTATTTTGCTTTAACCAAATATGAAGCATAGCCTGTATTTACAGAGCTCTTTGTTCCCCCATAACCTTGTTTTGTTTGGTGCAACATAAGTTAGAGAATTTAAGCCATCATGTTGGTGAATGTTCCTATGCTAATGATAATCTGTATAATTCACATCCTGGAACTAAGAAATACAGGGTTGAAACAATGTAATATGTTCATCAGAAGGAAAACTAATGCAGTTTATCTTTTTGTTTCCCTCTGTGGAATATTTATCTTCTAGCATTTATTCTCAAGAATTACTGGCTTTAAAAGAAGCCAAAACACTCTTAGTTTTCTTTCCATATTGGTATTTTTAATGCTGCTTCCAGTTTGAAATGGGAACAAAACTGCCATAAGTCAAAATTTTCAGTGTGTTTCAAGTGTTTCCACCATCCTAAGCAGAGAAGTTATTTTTAGTTTCATATAAGACTTGGAAATTATTTGGGGGTACTCACATTGATTATGTCATCAGTGTTACAGGTTTTCTCTTTTAGAATAGTGCTGCTTATACAGATTGTTATTGGCAGTGGAAAATCTGACTATTTGACAATATTTTGCCTAAGGGCAGATTAATTGGTGGGAAAAAATGACGTAATTGAGACAGCCATTAATAATTAGGAAGAGTTCATACTGGTCTTAGAAAATTCAAGTCCTCTTAACTTATTTAAGGTGAAATGATATGTTTTCAACATACCTGTTACATATAATGCTTAGGTTCTAAGGAAAACTCATGGTTCATACCAAAATACATACATGTAGCTTATCTTTTAGGAAGGGGAAAGGGGCTCTTTTCCGACCATGGTAAAGTTTATATTTTTTCTTTCCTTCTCTTAAGCTTCACTGATACGGACTTGTTTTTTGTTTATTTTTTTTATCAAAAGTTACTTTTTGTGGATTAGAAGCATAACTTTAGTGATTTTCAAACTTTTCCATATAAAAGCTAATAGAAACCATACATGTAGTAAACTTAAAGGCAAAGCTGTTCTAGCTTAATTGGAGGGGCAGGGCCAAGATCATTTACAACTCACACTTCCCACCTCTCCACAGGAGGTCCTCTCAGAGCTCAGCTTGAAAACCAGTGCTGTGGGTCTTTTGGGGTCACTGGTTCTTTTGAGAATCTGATGAAAGCTGGAGACTCTCTTCCCAGAAAACACACACACACATCAAGACATACACATAAAATATTGCATGCAGTTTCAGGGAATTTTGGACACATTGAAACATGTCACAGACTCTAGGTTAAAGACCTCTGTCCTGTAAGAAAGTTGATATATTAAAATAAGAACTTTGCTTTTAATTTACTGATCAGTACTCAAATTAGCACATCTTGTATAAACTGACAATTTCTGATGAAAAAGGTATGTAGCATGTGATAAAATGACTTTATGAATGCCTCTCTCTTGCTGGTACAACACTAAGATGTTCTAAATACACCATTCTGAGGGCACTGAATTGTGTGGCTTATTACATGTTTGATACAGAATTTTTTTTTTTTTTTAGTTGGAATCTCACTCTGTTGCCCGTGCTGGAGTGCAGTGGCACGCTCATGGCACTGCAGACTCGACCTGCTGGGCTCAGGTGATCTTTCGCCTCAGGCTTCCAAGTAGCTGGAACTACAGGGATCTGCCACCACGCCCAGCTAATTTTTTGATTATTGTAGAGATGAGGTCTCGCCAAGTTGCCCAGGCTGGTCTCGAACCCATGGGCTCAGGCAATTCTCTCACTTCAGCGTCCCAAAGTGCTGGGATTATAGGTGTGAGCCACCGTGCCCAGCCCAGAAATATTTTTGAGGAATTTTTGATTAAAGAATTACAAGAAAATGCACTATAATGAGATGGCAGTCTTCACCTCATAGAACGTTTGATTAGTCCCATAAAATCCTATGCAAAACAAAGTAGTTCAAGAATTTTTAGCTGGGTATTCACATTTATAAGATAACCCTCTTGCTCTTTTGGCTTTTTCAGATTTATTTAAATTTTCACTTAGTTGTTTTACTTCTGGACTATGGTGCAATACACTAGAAAATAATTTTGTTACATTTACATTGTAGGAATACTAAGGTGCTGTCTGCTCTCCTTTCTCTTCCCACACAATCTGGATTGCCCCTGTTCCTCAAATGTAACAGACACTATAGATTTTGTATTATTTTAAAATTTCCTCTGACACTGTAAGCCTTTTGTGTTTATCTGAAGCAGTACACAAGCCTTTGGTATCTGCAGTTTTAATAGTTTGTATATATGTACTAGCTTATCTTATTCCCAAACTACATCCAGTTCTTCCAGTATAGAATCTGGTGCTTCCTGAACAAAAAGATGAGAACAACAACATAAAACATACAGAAGCTCTCAGTTGAAATGGAGTGAAAACATTGGTTCTACATGTTTTCTTTTTAAATAAATTTCTCATTTAAAAAATTTGCTGTCTTTCTTATACTTACCCCTTTTTATGCATATCAATAGTATTTATAAAATGTATTCTATAATTATGTAATTGTAGATACCGTTATGTATTGTCCAGTGACATCCTAAGGCAGGCCCTATTGCTGTATCTTTTCTACCTTCTTTTTTGTAATAGAAACTAGAATGTATGACTAAGAAGTCACTTTGAGACTGACTTTTTAAAAAAGTTATTACCTTCTGCTGTTGCAAAGTGCAAAACTGTGAGTAGAAATGTTTTATTCTGACTTAATAATATGTTAGAAATTAGAAAATACAGTGGGAGGATTTTTAGACATTGCTGCTGCTGTTACCCAAGGTACTTTAGAAAAACATTTTTTAATAAAAATAAACAAAAATCCCTTTGGTATTTAAAGTGAAACATTTAGTCTGTTCATTTTAATCTAAAGCAAAAAGTAATTTGGGTCAACATATTGGTATATTTGTAAAGCGCCTTAATATATCCTTTTGTGGAAGGCACTACACAGTTTACTTTTATATTGTATTGTGTATATAAGTATTTTGTATTAAAATTGAATCAATGGCAACACTACAGTTTTATAAAATCATGCTTTGTTAGAAAAGGAATTACAGCTTTGCCATATAACTAAATTGTTTTGCATACTTTTGAATGTAATAGATATGAATAATCAGTCTGTGTTTTTAATGAATCCATTTGTATTTTCCCAATCATTTTCTCTAGTGTAATGTTTGCTGGGATAATAAAAAAAAAAAAAAGCAAAATTCAGGTCTTTAGTTATGTGTGGAAAGCTAATTTTAGGCTGCTTAAATATTTTGATTTTTTAATTCAAAAATGTATTTTAACCTTTTATTCTCTGATAAAATATATGATTAAAAATTTAAAACTTTGAAATTAAAAAAATGTATATATATAACTAATGATAGTGCCTAGTTAGATTAAGGCAAACTGAATATAGTATAAATGTCAAATGTTTCCATTTAAGTGTTTTCATTTTGTCCAGTATAAGTACAATAAATATTTCATTTTAAAGGCTTCCTTCAGATCACAGGTTTAAAACTTTTTAATTATTAAATTCTATATTTAGTATCATTTGAGTACAGCTTATAATTTTAAAAATGTGTATTACTGGTTAATCTGTTTCCTTTATTTACAGTACTTTATCACATGAAAACTTTTTTAACTTTTAATTTTTTTATTTTAAAGAATGTGGGGTACAATTCATGGTATGAAATTCTTACCAGATAAAGTATATATATCCTGATATTATATCTTATGTCAACTTTTTGTGGATGAACAGATATTAAGTTTTTATTCCTTTTTTCAAGCATTACTATCACTGATATGTCTCCTTTTATCTCCTTGTTTGCAGTCCCTTGTAAAGGTATATATGTATATATGGTCTACTGAGGCATTGCATTATTCCTGTGATTATTTTGCTACACTGTAGACCCACATTTGGCATGCTTAAAATTGTGAGGTGACTATGCTGTGCCAAATAAGCCCCCGCACCACGCATATCTGCTCATGTATGTGTGATAGGTAAAGGAAGGTTGCCAAATGTATGTTTGAAGCATCGATAGTTTTGTTCCCAATATGCAGTCTTTCCTTCTGCCTTTCAGCAATAGAGCTATCCAGAGATTCTGAACATTTTGCTGGGTTCAGACTCTGGATGGAATTTTAGGTTGTTTCCCCTGGGGAGCGGTTAAGTTTGTTCTGTGGCAGGGGAAAAAAAAAAGATTCTTATAAATACTTAGCTCCCATACGAGATGACTAATGACACAGGCTTCTCTTGTTCCCTAGTACCCATTCTCCCATTCTTCCTTTTACTAACAGAGCCCCCATCTCTCTCTGAGTTTTGACTGTCCCGCTGGAGTCCATGTTTGTTTGTTTCTTTTTTTTTTTTTTTTTTAAGAGACAAGGCCCCACTCTCTCACCCAGTTGGGGTACAGTGACATCATAACTCACTGCAACCTCGAAGTCAGATTTAAGCAATCCTTCCGTCTCAACATATACTACCTACCACACATAGCTAATTTTTTTTTTGTAGCGGTGGGATTTCATGTTGCCCAGGCTGGTCTCAAATTCTTGGTCTTTTATTTTTTTATTTTAAAGATGTGGGGTACAATTCAGGGTTGGGTATGCAAATATTTATTATGCAGGTACCCTTGTTGATGAGGTGTGCCACGCCACGCCCCCACCCTCCCCCCCC
>CAUYQG010167150.1:0-14609 GCA_963574415.1 Tarsius wallacei
TTGGATCGCCGGCGCCACGATGGTGGTGGCTGGGGGGGCCGGATGGGGCCAGTTTACTCCTGTCTGGGCGACTGTGTGAGACTCAAACTCAAAAAAAAAAAAAAAAAAAAAGATCGTGCCCTGAAAAGTTAATAATTATTGGCTTAATTGTACAGCTTGTAATTTTTTATTACAGAATGATTAGACAGATATATTGCGAATGATAAAGAATCTCTGTGCTTATTGTTATAAAATTTAGAAGGAGAAGCTAAAAAAGTAACGTGCAATTAACATTTTATAGATCTAATGAGGCGACAAGAAGAACTCAGACGCTTGGAGGAACTTAGAAATCAGGAGCTGCAGAAGCGGAAGCAAATACAGCTGAGGTAAAAGAACATCATACCACCAACATAAAACATGTGCTTTTCCCTTCATGTATTGATGAGACCCACCACACCTGTCTCAAACAAGTTGTACAACTTGAAAATCACAGAAGCAATAAAACTGACCACAAAGAGGAACTTACTCCACAATCTAACTTAATTCTTTGCTCTTCTCAGTAAGTTTTAACTAGTTCCGGGTGCTTTGATTACATTCAATTTGAAGTTAAAATACGGAGTTTATGCATTATTGCATGTAATTTAGTGTAAGAATGTGCTGTGATTTACTAGACTATTTTTCCAGAGATGGATATATTTGAATTGCTCTTGGTTTTTAAATTAACAGGTGTGTAGTGGTACTGTGAATGTCTTTATGCATCTTTATGTTTCTGACGATTTGTTTAAAAATGATTTCTGAAGTGTTCTCCATGGTAAAAAGGGTTATGGCCGGGTGCAGTGGCTCATGCTTGTAATCACAACACTTTGGGAGGCTGAGGTGAGAGGATTGCCTGAGCCCAGTGGTTCAAGACCAGCCTGGGAAATTTGACGAGACCTCAACTCTACAATAAATCAAGAAAAATCAGCCGGGTATGGTGATGCAGGCCTATGGTTGCAGCTACTTAGAAGGCTGAGACAGAAGGATCGCTGGAGCCCTCCAGGTTGAGGCTGCGGTGGCCTTGACCATGCCACTGCACTCCAGCCTGGGCAAAAGAGTGAGATTGACTCAAACAAAATAAAAAGGGTTATGGATATGAAAAGTCTCAGTGCATAGTAGACAATCATGATGGTCAACTTAAACTTTTCTAGGTGTATATAAGGAAGTTTGGGATCCATGATATCTAAACAAAAATTGACAACGCACCTTGTTCCTGCAGTATTTATTTTGATTTGGAGTCTCACTTTGTCGCCCAGGCTAGAGTACAGTGGCACACTCACGGCCACTGCAGCTTCTGCCTAGTGGGCTCAATCCTTCTGCCTCAGCCTTCCAAGTAGCTGGAACTACAGGCATGCACCACCACACCCTGCTAATTTTTAAGTTTATGATAGAGATGAGGTCTCGCCAAGTTTTCCAGGCTGGTCTTGAACCTGTGAGTTCAGGCAATCCTCTCACCTCAGCTTCCCAAAGTGCTGGGATTATAGGCGTGAGGCACTGCGCCCAGCCTCCTGCAGTATCGAATTGTAAAAAATAATGGGTTAATAACATTAGTTTTCAAAATTTCAAAAATAATAGTATTAGGAAATGTTATGTACAACGCTGTGATAGGTAAAGCAAACTTAGAAATTTGTTTTTGAAAATATTTGTAGCCGAGCTTGGTGGCTCAGCCTGTAATCCCAGTGCTTTGGGAGGCCAAGGTGAGTGGATTGCCTGACCCCCATGGGTTCGAGAGCTGCCTGGACAACTTGGCAAGACTTTATCTCTACAATAAATCAAAAATTACCTGGACGTGGTAGTGCGTGCCTGTAGTTCCGGCTACTTGGAAGGCTGAGGTGGAAGGATTGCTGGAGCCCAGCAGATCGAGGCTGTGGTGGCCATGAGCGTGCCACTGCACTCCAGTCTGGGTGACAGAGTGAGACTCCAACTCAAATAATAATAATAATAATAATAATAATATTTGTAGCTGGTTGCGGAAGCTCATGCCTGTAATCCCAGCACTTTGGGAGACGGAGGCAGGAGGATTGCCTGAGCCTAGGCAAGTTGGTGAGACCCCGTCTCTACAATAAACCAAAAAAATTAGCCGGGCGCAGTGGCACACGCCTGTAGTTCCAGCTACTTGGAAGGAGTGGCTGAGCCCAACAAGTCAACGCTGTGGTGTCCGTGATGGTGCCACTGCACTCTAGCCTGGGCAACAGAGTGAGACTCCACTCAAAAAAAGAAAAAATAATATTTGTTTTAAAAATAGTAAGTGCTTGTGGTAAGAAATAAGGTGCTCATGGGAAACTGAAAGTTAAGGAGAGAGTGAATAACCATGAACTTGTCTGAAGCTTCACAGTTTGCAGATAGGTGTTTGGTATTCAGTGTATTTTGAAATATTGTTTCCAACTTTATTCTTGCAGCTGATTTTATCTATATATAGAGGGTGTCAAAAAATGTATACATTTTAAGAGATGTTATACATGTATTTCTTTTCAAAGTTGTATTAAATTACGGTAGCAATGTGTACTATGACATTTGCTTAAATGATGGCGTTAATCAAATGAATGCTCTTGTCACCATTCGACAGGCAGGACAGTCAAAGAAAATGGTGGAAATATGGTTGAGCAAATGTCATACTACACATTGCTACCATAATTTAATTCAACTTTGAAAAGTAATACATAGATCACATCTCTTAAAATATATGTACTTTTTTGGCACCCATGTGTATATTTCTGTATCATTTTGTTCTACCCATGTCTTTATTAAATTGAGCAGGCAGGCCGCATTACCATTCCCACCTAGAGAATGGTTAGAAATGTAGTCTCTAGTCCTTCCTGTAGAAGTACTGAAATCAGAAATTGTAGCGATGGCCCGACCTTCTGGAATCTTCCAGGTGATTCTGATACATCCAGACATGTTAACAGCCACTATTTTATATAACTCTCAACGTGAACTGCCTTCCTTAGGGACCTTTTTTTCAACTTATTTCCCTACTTACATGTAAACATTTTCAAATCTATTCTGCTTCTACAAAGAAACGGAAACTGCCCCTCCCCTAGCATAACCTTAATGGAATGTAGCTTTTTCCTGCTGTATTTAGACATGAGATTGGGCACAGTGGCTCATGCCTGTAATCCCAGCACTCTGGGAGGCCAAGGTGGGAGGATACCTTTAGCCCTGGAGTTCAAGATCCGCCTAGACCACATAGCTAGGCTTGTCTGTATAAAAATTTAACAAATTAGTTGTGTGTGATGGGTCCTGCACCCGTAGTTACAGCTACCTGGGACACTGAGGCTTAAGGATTGCTTGAGCCCAGGAATTCAAGTCTGCAGTGAGTTGTGATCATGTCAGTACACGGCAGCCTGAGTGAGATCCTGACTCAAAAACTCATGAAAAAAAAACAATGTGAAAAATGCCTGGCCTTTTGCTAGAGATGGTGCTTAAAAACCATAAACATATGGTTTATGTGTTTTGAAATATTACCTATCTTTTGTTTACCCCTAAAAAAGAAATAATTAAAACCAAACAATATGGGGAGAGCCCAAAATAGGATTCCAAAGTATAACAAATGAATAACACAGTCGCACTGAAAGGGGTGGGACCAAACTATAAGGAACCCAAATAACTTTGGAAAATAGCATCTTGCCTGGGTATCCTCAGACTGGTGATGAGAGGAGCCGTATATAAATTCTGTTATCTGGGTAGGGATATGGATTGGTACTTCCGAAACTACTTTATTTTAATATTTTTTACATGAAGGTTTAGTACATGCAGTCAGCCTTCTGTATGCCTAGGTTTTGCATCCATAGACTCAGCCAATGATGGATCAAAAATACTTGAAAAAAATTTTGTCAGTATTAACACAATTGTCAATTTTTTTGTCATTATTTCCTAAACAATAAATATTTACATAGCCTTTACCTTGTGTTAGGTGTTACAAGTAATCTAGAGATGACTTAAGATGTATGGTAGGATGTACATAAGTTATATGCAAATACAACACCATTTTATATCAGGGACTTGAATATCTGGATTTTGGTATCTACCAAGAGAGGTTCTGAACTCGGTCTGTTACAGATAACTAAAGTATGACTGTATACTACAGGTAATGAGGCCCAGGTTTCTCAGTTTTGAAGAAAAATGAAAGACTGAAATCAAAGAGTCCTGTGGTGTTGGATTGGAGTCAGTTATAAGTATGAAGTCAGTAGTATTTGATATTGACAGATAAATGCAGAAATATAGATGTGTGTTTATGTAGATGTTCAGAAATGTACAATACTGTGTTTTATAGCTCTGTCAATTGAGAAGTCCTAAAAGCACATCTAGTGCCCAGGTCTTTGTTTTTAAGCACCGTCTCTAGCAAAAGGCCAGGCATTTTTTGAGAAATGTTTGCTTCTAGAACTGAAAATTCAAGATGAGACTGGAATATCTTGTTCCAGAGATTACGGAAGTACTCAAAAAAGGCTAGGGCACATGGCTGGGCTCGGTGGCTCCGCCTGTAATCCCAGCACTTGGAGAGGCCAAGGTGAGTGGATTGCCTGAGCTCATGGGTTTGAGACCAGCCTGGGCAACTTGGCGAGACCTTGTCTCTACAATAAATCAAAAATTAGCTGGGCGTGGTAGTACGCGCCTGTGATTCTGGCTACTTGGAAGACTGAGGTGGAAGGATCGCAGAGCCCAGCAGGTCGATGCTGGCGTAGCTGTGAGTGTGCCACTGCACTGCAGTCTGGACGATGGAGTGAGACTCTGATTCAGATAAATAAATAAATAAATAAGTTGAAACAATTTCAGCAATAAAATGAAAAATGATAATATTACATTTTTTACCAGAGAATAAAATTAATTTTCCTGAGTTTATCCTAATATAAGTAAATAATAAATGAATACAGGACAACAGACAGCTGAATTCCAATTAATAGATGCAAAAAGAATGAGGGAGATGGAAAATAACAGTCAACAGACACTGTAGCAGTAATTTTTTGCAGATAAAGTTAATCAATGGATGCCAAAGTTGGTAAGCAAAAACTTGAAAAGCAGGATTTCTGTAGTACTACATTTGTATTAAGTACAAATGGAAAAAAATACATTTTTTTTTAGTTTTCATTTTTTATTAAGTCGGAGTCTCACTCTGTTGCCCAGGCTGGAGTGCAGTGGCACGCTCACACTACTGCAGCCTTGACCTGCTGGGCTCAGGCAATACTTCCACCTCAGCCTTCCAAATAGCTGGAATTATAGGTGTGCGCTACTCTGCCTGGAGAAACTCAGCAGGCACCACTGTAACCAGTTGTTGCATTTTATATCGCTGGAAATAAGACGTTTGACATTGGGAGCCCCTTGATACGATTCACCGAGTAGGATTCCTCATTATTTCTTTGGTGTTCTTGTGAATGTGCATAACCTTATTACAGTCATGGGAAAACAGACAGACCCCAATACATGGACATTCTACAAAATAGTTCTCTTTGAAAGTACCAGGTTCATGAGACTGTTGGAGACTGGTGGAGTCTAAAGAGACATGTAAATTAAATGCAATGTGGGATTCTGGGTAAGGTCCTGGAATAGAAGAAACACATTAGTAGTGAGATTGAAATTTTAATAAAGTCTGTAGTTAATTATAATACTGTACCAGTGTTCCTGTTTTCATAATTGTACCATGGTTATGTAAGATGTTAATATTGGGAGAGCTGGATGAGGTATATAAGAGCTCTTTACTATTTATTCAAGTTTTCTGTAAGTCTAAAAAAATCTTTTAAAAAAGAAAGAAAAACAGTACTGTAGGCATTGGGGATAAAGGACACAAGTTCTGCTACTATGGGACATACATAGGCGTGAGGGATACATTTGTTAGAATCAGGTTATGTAAAAGCAGTGTGCACTTGCAGTAGTGTGATGTCTTTGTGGGAATTTCTCATAGTTTACTGATCTACTCATAGGTTGAGATACTGGATGTTTGATACAGCAAGTATTCTGAGCACATGGTAATTTTGATTGTATGATTTTTTTCATTGTGCAATTTTTTTTTTTTTTTTAGTCAGAGTGTCACTCTGTCGCCCATGCTAGAGTGCAGTGGCACACTCATGACCACTGTAGCCTCCATCTGCTGAGCTCAGGAGATCCTTCACCTCAGTCTTCCAAGTAACTGGAACTACAGGCATATGTCACCATGCCCAGCTAAGTTTTTCTTTATTGTAGAGACGAGGTCTCACCAAGTTGCCCAGGCTGGTCTCAAACCCTCAGGCTCAGGCAATCCTCACGCCTCAGCCTCCCAAAGTGCTGGAATTCCACCACGCCTGGGATTATTATGTAATCTTAATATGCAAGGGCATCAGATTCGATTTAAAATGAAAATAACTGAATACTAATAGTAAAAATAAGCAGGTGATAATTTGATGGATAACCTTTATGTTTGGTTAAATTCCAGCAAATTCAGACAGTGATAAATCTATTTACATCATATCATTGCCTGGTGACTGGGGAATGTCCTTTGAAATTAACTGTAAAGAATCTTGATAGAAGAAATGTGAACATCTTGTCTTAAGATCTTGTAGTGTGTTTAAACATGTTTTTATTTTTATTTTTTGAGTTGTAGTCTCACTCTGTCGCCCAGGCTGGATTGCAGTGGCATGCTCAAGGCCACCGCAACCTTGACTTGCTGGGCTCAGGCAATCCTTCTGCCTTAGTCTTTCAAGTAACTGGAATTATAGGTGTGCACCTCTATGCCTGGCTAATTTTTTTGATTTATTATAGAGACATGGTCTCGCCATATTGCCCAGGTTCATCTCGAACCCTGTGGGTCAGGCAGTGCTCTTACCTCAGCCTCCCAAAGTGCTGGTATTACAGGCAAGAGCCACTGCACCGGCAAGATTGAGTGTTTTGCAGCATGTATGAAGGAATGGAGGCTGGGCACTGTGACTCATGCCTCTAGTAATCCCAGCATTTTGGGAGGTTAAGGTGGGAGGCTTGCTTGAGCCCAGGAGTTTGAGACTAGCCTCGGCAATTTAGCAAAACCTCTTCTGTACATAAAATCAAAAAATTACCCGGGTGTAGGGGGTGTGCATCTATAATCCCAGCTACTTGGGAGACTGAGGAAGGTGGATTGCTTGGGCCCTGAAGGTTAAGGCTGCAATGAGCCATGATCGTGCCACAGAGCGAGACTCCAACTCAAGCAAAAAACAAAAAAACAAATAAAGGAAAAATGTAATTGTGTCTAGGAACTTACTTTATACCAAGAGTTTCCAAATGTATACAGAGCAGCTGAAGAAAATTGTCTTAGTCAAACTGAAAAGGTTTACCTAGCTGAGGGTGCTGTCATGTATGACAGATTTAGTTCTGGACTCTGCCGTTTTTTTTTTTTTTTTGAGTTGAAGTCTCACTCTGTCACCTAGACTGGAGTGCAGTGGCCACTCTTGGCCACTGTAGCCTCAACTTGCTGGGCTCTGTTGATCCTTCTGCCTCAGTGTTCCAAGTAGCTGGAATTACAGGTATACACCACCATGCCCAGCTAATTTTTTGATTTATTGTAGAGATGAGGTCTCACCAAGTTGCCCAGGCGGGTCTCGAACCTGCGGGCACAGGCATTCCACTCACCTCAGCCTCCCAAAGTGCTGGGATTACAGGCTGAGCCACGGAGCCCGGCCAGCTCTGCCTTTTTGTTTTACCCTAGTTGAGAGAGAGAAAAAATTGACTTTGGAAAGTTTATTTTGAGAGAAAATTTAAAATTTATTTGGAAAGTCCCTGCCTTTCCTTTTAATGCAACAGATGAAAAGGAAGTAAAAAAGGAAGAACAGGACAAGTTCAACCTGTGACTTTACCACTTGGTAGTTGTTCCTTTGTTTTATTCATCCACTTAACCCTTCATTCCTTCTTTTCTCACCCTCTTAGCACACCTGTCCATCCACGCATTCATTTCCTTTCTCAAGTCTTTCAGCAAATTATTGTAAAGCCCTTGTGGTGTCCTGGACCTTGTGGTGGATGCGGAGAGGAGTGCCAAGTAAGAGTAGCAGGGAGCGCTTATCTAGACAGCATCGTGGCTCAGTGCCTAGGGCCTCCCTGGTTTCCAAATTCCTGCAAAAATATTTGAGACATGGAAGTAATCAGTGGGCTTCAAAATAAATCATAAAATTGAAATTTCACCAGTTTTCAATTGAGTATAGTTTGAGGAATCTTGAAACTTTTCATAACCCCGTACTTACTAGTTCCATTTGTGAATATAATCTAGGAAGTAATCCTTGACTTGGCATAGTTTATTTAATCATATAAGTGATAGTACAGAACCTTTTGGAGTAGAAATAATTGAAAGCATACATATATGGACAACAGGGAAGTTTCTGTATGCTGCTAAATCCATTTAGATTATGGAATTGTCATTGTGGTGTAATCACAAGGGTGATGCCCTGTTCCTCTGCAATTTCTAGTGTGGTATAAGGTTTTTTATACCCTCTTCCATGCTCATACAAATGATTCTTAGATGCAGTAGTAGAAATACTATTCTTTTTATTTCCTTTTTTTCTGACCCCATAGACGTTTCATTCCAGTAGATGAAAATCGCCCTCTTTGTAACAGGTATGTCCCCAGCATTGGGAAACCTTCATGGTCTCAGTTTATCACAGTTGATATGTCTTCAACCTGCTTTTACAGATAATGCTGCAATGTACATCTGTGTGTATATATGTCTTTGCACACTTTTGCAGCTATTTCTGTTTACTAGAAATGGGTTTCATATTTAAAATTGCATGTTGAAAGTTGGCCTCCAATAAGGTCCATTGTGTTCATAATACTCTTAGCAATTCTGAAGACCAAAGAACTTTGACACAAAGTTTTTTCACGTATCTTCTAGTGAGTGGCGGGGTTTGACATAAGTAAATTTGATGGCTTGACCTGAACTCATGGTGTGGTCTTGTAAAACCTTTATTATTTCCAAAGAACATGAATATTCATCTTAGTCTGATTATGAGGTACGACTGTAGATTCCACTAGGAAAGTAGGTAGCATTCGTATATTGACTTTTTAAAATCAGAAAAACTCTGAATTTCGACACATTTGGTCTTAGAGTGTTGTTTCTGAGAGGGAGTGGTATGTCCATGTAACCAGTGTCCTTAAGAGTCTTTTAACAAGGGAACGTTTACATGTTCTTAGTGTACATTTTCAGCAGTGTCAGAGTCTCTGTTGCCCAGCCTGGAATGCAGTCTGTAGCCTTTACCTCCTGGGTTCAATCGATCCCTCCTCCTCAGCTTCCCAAGTAGCTGGGACTACAGGTGCATGCCTGGCTAGTTTTTTTGGTTTTTGTTTTTTTGGGGTAGCGGTGAGGTTGTACTATGTTGCCCAGGCTGGTCTTGAACTCTTGCTTCACGTAGTCCTCCCACCTCAGCCTCCCAAAGTGTTGGAATTACAGACAAGAGCTACCATGTCCAGCCTGAAAGTACTTTCTTAACAGTAGAATTTATGAAATGTATTAATGTCCAGGAAATGGATTAACCAATTTAATTGAAGATCTTTTTAGGAATAGAATAGATTCATATTTTGGAGTGTTAGATAACAGTCTTCAGCACATCCAGATTTTGCCTGGAATCCCTTGCGGTCATTGTCTCTTTTCTTCACGTATCTGACGTGAAGTCCTAACGGTGAGTTTTTCTCTAGCAGTGGGAGAAATCACAACATTTTTTAGTTAGTGGATTCCTATGTGGAGTGAATATTGTCCAACAAGTAGCAACAAAAGTATCTTGAAATATGAGAATTACACTGAATTCTGAATGTAGAAAAGTACTTATAAGAGCAGGTTGGAAAATGAGACCCAATATGGGCATCGGCTTTCTAGAGCCTTTGTTATATAAGCTGACT
Organism: Tarsius wallacei; assembly: GCA_963574415.1. Classification (NCBI taxonomy): domain Eukaryota; kingdom Metazoa; phylum Chordata; class Mammalia; order Primates; family Tarsiidae; genus Tarsius; species Tarsius wallacei. Next base: position 9,835 of record CAUYQG010167150.1, read on the forward strand.
CCCGCAGTTTCATTGGTGGAGGGCATACAGGTTAAGAATTCCTTATCCAGCTGGGCTCGATGGCTCAGCCTGTAATCCTGTGCTTTGGGAGGCTGAGGTTTTGGGATTGCCTGAGCCCGCGGGTTCGAGACCTGCCTGGGCAACTTGGCGAGACCTCATCTCTACAAAAATTTAAAAAATCAGCCGGGCATGGTAGCGTGTGCCTGTAGTTCCAGCTACTTGGAAGGCTGAGGCGGAAGGATCACCGGAGCCCAGCAGGTCGAGGCTGCAGTGTCTGGAAGCGGCCACCACACTCCAGTCTGGATGACAGAGTGAGACTCCAACTCAAAAAAAAAAAAAAAAAAGAATTCCTTATCCAAATGCTTAGGACCAGATGGGTTTTAGGTTTTTTTCAATTTTTGAAATATTTGTATTATACTTACCAGTTAAACATCCCTAATCTGAAATTAAAATGCTCTGGTGAATTTTGTTTTTAAGTGTTATGTTGGCAATCAAAAAGTTTCAGATTTTGGAGTGTTTACCATTTGGAATTTTTGGATTAGGGATACTCAACCTGTATGAATTTGAATTTATAGTGACTTATTTGTTTATTTATTTGTTTATTTATTTTGAGTTGGAGTTTCACTCTGTCGCCCAGATTGGAGTGCAGTGGCACGCTCCCGGCCATTGCAGCCTCAACCTACTGGGCTCTGGTGATCCTTCCGCCTCAGCCGGAACTACAGGCCACGTTACCATGCCTGGAACTACAGGCATGTGCTACCATGCCCGGCTAATTTATTTATTTATTTATTGTAGACACAAGGTCTTGCCAAGTTGCCCGGGTGGGTCTTGAACGCGTGGGCTCTGGCGAGCCACTCGCTACCATGCCCAGCTAATTTATTTATTTATTTATTGTAGAGACGAGGTCTTGCCAAGTTGCCTGGGTGGGTCTTGAACCTGTGGACTCTGGCAATCCACTCGCCTCGGCCTCCCAAAGTGCTGGGATTACAGGCTGAGCCACCGTGCCCGGCCTATAGTGATTTAAATACTAGTATAATGTGAATCTGTTATTTCAGTATTAATGTAGGTTTTCTCTCTTAATTATAACTTAATTACTGATTTAATAGTAATCCTGCCATGTACATGTAGTGATGCTTGTTGAATAACCCTCTAGGACAGAGGTCATCAAACCTCTCCTAGAAAAGGACTAGATGGTAATTATTTCAGGCTTTACAGGTTTTATAGTCTGTCTATACTGTTCAACAGCTCTAGTCCCACAGTAGCCATAGACAGGAAAGTAAGTGATTCTCCTGTAAAATTTTGTTTCTTAAAATAGGTTGTGGGCTGACACCTGCTTTAGGGGATTTACTCTGTGTGTGTGTGTGTGTGTGTGTATTGGAGTTGCACTGTTGCCCAGGCTGGAGTGCAGTGGCATACTAATTAACGGCCACCACAGCCTTGATCTGCTGGGCTCAGGTGATTCTTTCGCTTCAGCCTTCCAAGTAGCTAGAACTACAGGCATGCTTCACCACACCCAGCTAAGTTTTTGATTTATTGTAGAGACGAGGTCTTACCAAGTTGCCCAAGCTGGTCTCGAACCCCTGGACTCAGGCAATCCTCTCGCCTTCACCTTCCAAAGTGCTGGGATGACAGGTGTCAGCCACCACAGCCAGCTTGCTTTTGGGGATTTTCTTAGTGTGTTGATGAAAATGGGGAAGAGAGGAGTTGATAAGGCTTTCTTCTGAAAATAGCAGGGTCTATGTCTAGGAAGTGTGATCCTTTGAGGTGTCTCCTCTCTGGATAGATTTTGAGTACCTTAAGAACTCTCGTATGCCAGTGATAGATCCCAGACTTTTCTCTTTTTACAGTAAGAAAGTATATGTTTGTGCTTTTTTGGACTCACAGTTTTTGGAATATAAGCGAATAATTCTTCTAGTTGTATGTTGTTACTTCGATTTTTTGTTTTGCTTTGGTTGACCTAAGTTACTTTATTTCTTTTGTTTACTTGGTTTATTAAAGTCTTGGAGCAAAATAGAAGGAAGGTAAATCATTCATTACAACTTTGGCATAATGTAATTTGTATAAACAGTTTTGTTTTACATGAAATAAAATATCCATTTATGGCTCACATGTCATAGTTCTAAATTTTTATTTAAACTCTTTTCAGACATGAAGAGGAACATCGGCGTCGTGAGGAGGAAATGATTCGACACAGAGAGCAGGAGGAGCTGAGGCGACAGCAGGAGGGCTTTAAACCAAACTATATGGAGAGTGTAAGTGCAGGATGTGTTAATAACTGCATCGTCCTTACTGTCGCCTCTGTGGTGTAGCTGCAGATGCTTCAGGTTTTGGTTTATAAAGTCATCTGTTTTCTAATCTTACTATGTTTGTTAAACTAGGATTTTCTTAACCTTTTACAGGTAGTAAAGCACAACTAGTTTCTGAAGATAATATTTATGTTTTGTGAAGTGGATGTTACATTTTTTCCATTATTTTAATTGATCTTGTAAAGTAGAAATCTTGTTGTACATGCCATCTTCACTTGGCTGATTTTTACCATCTCCTGATACTAAAAACATCTTTATTTTGGAAGATTTCAGACATATACCGGAGGAGACGGGTATGTGCTTATTCTTCAGTCCTAATAGTTATAATCACATGGTTGATCTTTTCATCTCTAAGTATATCCACTTCATTTCCCAGGTACTCTGTATGAAATACCCACTCGACTTTATCTAATTTTATTAATAATTATTTCAGTTTATTTATTATTATCTCTAAAAAATGAAGACTCTTCTTTTAAATACCTTTATCATCATCTTAAAAATTGTCAATTCTCTACTTTTATTTTGTTGAAGTCCATATTTGCACAGTCTTTACGTTTTCTTTTAAATTGGTTGCTGTGAATTGGCTGATTGTCTTTTCAGTCTATAGGCTTTTACTCCTCCCCCCTTTTAATATTTTTCCTTGTCATTTATTTTGTGAAGTCACTGAGCCTCATTGTCTAGAGTATCTGCTAACCTGAATTTTTCTGATTACATCCTTGCAACAATGTTTAACAGATTTATCCCTGACTTTCCTGCAAATTGGTTGTAGTTCAAAAGACTTGATCTGAGCCAGGTTTTGGGGGGAGAGGGGCAGGATGGTGGGGCAAACAAGACTATTTCAGGTATGTTAAAATCTGCAGGTTTTAATGATAGCTATCAAAGAATCTCATTCACATAACTTAACTCATTATTCTGAAAAATATTTACCATTGTTTTTTCCTTTGATGTTCACATGCCATGATTGTTTAATAAGACTTAAACGTTTAAAATAAATTTCTAGGCCTAAAATATTAATTTAAATCAGGACTACTTTTTTATTTTTTAACCTCTGACAATAAAAAATGTTTATCTTTCTATCAAGTAAATATCCTTTGAAAATTATGTAACATTTAAATTGCATTTGTAATTCATACTAAAGTTTTAATTCAATTGATTTTAAAATTTCATTTCCAAATTAGTTGAGGAAGTTTTAAAAGTATTTTGAATTTTTGTTGAGTAATTTCTAGCATTATTTTGCAACTGTCTTCCTCTTTGTAGACATAGCACATGCTTAGTGACGTATTTGAAATTACCATCTCAGGTGTTTTGTTTGTTACATTAGAACATAAATCGATTGGATTTATCAGTGTGAGGGCATCTTATGATGTTGTCAAAAAGGTGAAAATTTCAGATTTTCCAGGTTCATATTTGAAAAATAGTGACTAGTGTTTTTATCTTCAAATATAATCACATATAAATCATATATGATACATTTTTGAGGGAAGCTTCCTTTGAGATAGGAATTTCTGCTTACTTTTATTACCTTAATATTTACTAATACGTTTGTTTTTAGTAAAGTTGATGGAGTTAACTTTCTTAATATTTTTCTGGCATAAATTTTGCATTTTCTGAGTGAATTTGTAGCTGTTTGTAATAGTGTCATGCATAAACAATCATTTAGGGGACTAGAAGGAAATGATTAAATAAAATATAGTCTACCACTAAACTTGATTAATAGACTACATCATAAATTCAGTTCCAGGCTCCTTATTCTTTGAAATAATTGGATAATTTAAAAAAAAACTTAATAGGGTGTTTTCTATATATTTAGTGACATTTAATATTGGTGTAGTTAACAGTGAACAGATAGTTTTTGTTTGTTTGTTTGTTTTTGCATTGGAGTCTCACTCTGTACCCAGGCTGGGGTGTAGTGGCACACTCACGGCCACCCCAGCATCAACCTGCTAGGTGCCGGCGATCCTTCCACCTCAGCCTTCCAAGTAGCCGGAACTACAGGTGCATACAACCACGCCTAACTAATTTTTGAGTTATTGTAGAGACGAGGTCTCGCCAAGTTGCCCGGGCCGGTCTCGAACTCGTGAGCTCAGACAATCCTGTCACCTCAGCCTCCCAAAGTACTGGGATTATAGTTGTGAGCTACTGCTCCTGGCCCATTGTTACAATTTAAAATTGAATTACTACAAAATTGTTATTTTAAAACTTATTTTGCTTCAAATTCATTTTAATGCTTTTATAAATGTTTTATAAGTGTCTGGCTGGACACAATGGCTCACGCTTGTAATCCCAGCACTTTGGGAGGTTGAGCCAGCAGGATTTTAAGACCAGCCTAGGCAACATAGTAAGACCTCAACTACAAAAATAAAAAAATTAGTTAGGCGTGGTTGTATGCACCTGTAGTTCCGGCTACTTGGAAGGCTGAGGTGGAAGGATCGCCGGCACCTAGCAGGTTGATGCTGGGGTGGCCGTGAG
>CAUYQG010167151.1:0-15844 GCA_963574415.1 Tarsius wallacei
AGGCGCGGGATTACAGGCTGAGCCACGGAGCCCGGCTATACCACTTTCTTTAAATGCAACCCTGTTTCAGGTTTTGTGAAGCACAATTAATAACTGATTCGAAGTTTTTGCATTTAATACTAATAAATCAAGTGATAAATCAGGCTCACAAATTACTTTGGTATATTTTAGTCTTTTATTAAATTTGTTCACGTCTTACACTTTTTTAAACATATATAAGATACTAAAATAAAATGCTAACTATTAAGACTAAGATTGTGATGCTTCATATATTTGAAAACAACTATTGAGTCACACTGACAAATCTCGGTTGCCCTATTTTTTGTGACACTTTAATTTCATTCCTTAAATAATATTCAGTACATTTGTTTGTGGGTGTTTTCTAGTTTTTCCTCATCAATCTTCTGTTGAGAGACCAAAACCATCAAAATAATATGACATGCAGAGTAAGGAAAGTGAAGACTGCATCCTACTGTGTTTGCTGTGTTGGGAAAAGTACTCAGCATCATAATTCCCAGGCATGCACAATAAAACAGTAAAAACCTAGCATACATGGATGTTGTAAAGGTAAATAAAATTTGGTATGTGAAGGTACATAATGCCCATCTAAAAGACCTTCAGGGCCAGACTTTGAGGTCAAATGCTGCAGGGCGTAATCCGATTATTTCAAGGTAGAATCTCTGGTCTTTTCATTGTTGGTGTGTAATTGCCAGGAAGCCAAAGATAAACAAATTAACAAACCAAACAAGTGCATTAGCCCAGGTTCTCTAAAAACAATCCTTAGGCAAAGTGCTGGCTGGTGCTTTACTGGAAGTAGCAATTTTAAGGCCATAGAGAGAGGAACTAAAATGCATAGAGGCAGTAAAGGATGGAGAGCAGAGAGCAGTGTATACTCCCCACTGCTTCACTATAAGCCACAAGAGATAAAGCTGAAGGTTGAACGCACAGGACAATATGGAACATTTGTGCTTTGGACAGAGAAGAGAGATTTTCATTGCTCACTTACCACCAAGTTCTATCTCCTATTGGTCCGAGTAGTCCCATAGAGAGTTGACGTTCTGCATGTCTATGTTGCTTTATCTGTCCCCTTCAGCACTGACTGGGACCTGATGCTTCAACCGAGTCTGGAAATGATGGGTTATACCAGTGACTTGGCCATATGGCTTTTCAGTCTCAGGTAGCAAAAGTCTGCCATCTGGAACATAAGAAAGGTGAGAAGATCTACAAGCGCCCATACCATGACCTAGACAGCAAGAGACTTGATTTTTGTCCTGATCATTGTGTCTTGCAACTTATTTGCCATTGACTAGAAATGGAAATGGCATAGTTTGAAAGTGTTGTGTAGGTTGACTGTCTTTTAGAGCCATTTAACTTGAAAAAGAGATGAATACATGGGGTGATGTGCACAAGATGAGGCAAAACCAATACATAAAGGAAGACAAAGTACCATTGGCTTTGTTTTAGTACTGCATAAAAAACACAAAAAAATTTAAAGAAATATTTTTATAAAACAATCTAAAATCATCATCACATATCATCCTGCCTTAAGGTAAATACTTAATTTTAGCACATTATGTTTTACTCATTCACATATTATAGTGAAATAGAATTCATATACTTCTCAAGTATTAAAAATATTTTTTAATGTTCTAAAATCGTTTTCTACTTGCTTGAAACTCCTTCTAATAAAGGCGATGATAGGGCATAAACTTACTAGTCAAAGGTTTTGTGTTGATTAAAACAATTTTTAATGTTAATTCACTCTTTGTTGGAAAACAATCTGTCAAAATGTATCACCTCTGTTCTTTTACTAGATAGGATAACTAAGATTAAAAGGAAGTTTAAAATTATCTAATATTATGAATATTTTATTGCATAATACTCAATGTCAGTCATTTGTCTTGATCTCATTTTTTAACTATAATCAATAATTTGTTCATAAACATCTTCATTTACTTGTTATATACTAAGGCATTAAATTAATCCCTCCTAATGAATCAATTTTTATGTGAATTATCTAAAATGTGGGTTTGCTTGATAGGTTATAGTTTCCTGATAAACATTTAGCATTTTTATTTTCAAACAAATACATTTTAATTGAATATCTAGGATAGTGTAGTCCGGCATGTTTTACTGCTATACACGGAATTTGATGGGAAAAGTTGAAGTTATCAAGGCACTAAAAATACCTTCTTCTCAGTGATTTTGATGATCATTTAGAAAAACTTTGCCTTTGAGCTTCTCCATGATGGCCTCCTAGGTAGCAGGTAGGGAGCCACACGCCATTTATACATCCAAAAAATGAATTAGGGTTATATCACTGGGCCAATTGTATACATTTATTTAGCTCAGTTTTCCTTATCATTAAGGTAGATATTTGGAACACTGTTCACAAGATACTTCAAGGCCTCCAGGGAAATCTAAACAAGAGGATATAAATGCACCTAAACATAACTGACATATCTACATTGTCTTGTGGTAGTACTAATGTATATATCCTTTGAAGTGCACATTCTAGCAAGCTCAAAGCAGATTATGGGGCTCTTTGCAGAATAAGCATAGCATCTGGCTATATGCCTGAATAATAATAACTCTAACTTCCATCATTCTTTACAGTTTACAAAGTGCTTTTCTCATGCATATGGGTGAGCATATGTTTCAGTTTCTCTCTAACAATTCTGCTTTCAAATATATTGCCTACCATCAGATACAGTGATAGAAAGTGTAAGCCTATTTTAGGTTGAGAGTATATATCCCATCACCGAATTCTCACACAGACACTACGAGTAGGTATCTGAAATAAGGAATCTCTTCACTGAATCTTCAGAGGAACCCTATGAGTAAGTGAAGAACCTAAGCTGCACAGAAATGGAATAATTTACCCAAATACAGCTTGTGATATAGTTTGAATGTTTGGTCCCTTAAAATCTTATGTTAAAATGTGATCCCCAATGCTAGAGGTGGGGATTAGTGGGAAGTGTTTGGATCATGGGGTGGATCCTTCATAAACAGCTTGGTGCCATCCTCATAGTTATGAGTGGGTTCATACTCTATTAGTTCACTTAAGAACTGATTGTTTAAAAAGAGCTTTGTATCTCTCTCTTGCCTCCTCTCTCACCACGTGATCTCTACATGCTGGCTCCCCTTCGCCTCTTGCCAAGAGTGGAAGCAGCTGAAGCCTTCACCAGAAGCAGTTGCAGGCACCACACTTATTGTACAGCTAGCAGAATCCTGAACAAAATAAATCCATTTTCTTAATAAATTTCCCACTGATATAGTTTGGATGGTTGCCTTTGTCAAGCCTCACATTGAAATGGGATCCCCAATAACAGAGGTGGGGCCTAGTGGGATGCCATTGGGTCATGGAGGCAGATCTTTCATTAATAACTTGGTGCCAGTCTCACGGCAATGAATGAACTCTCGCTATATTAGTTCACACTAGAGCTGATTGTTTAAAACACCCTGGCACTTCCTTCTCATGCTCTTGCTCCACTTTTGCCATGTGACATGCCAGACACCCTTGCCTCCCGCCACAAGTAAAAGCTTCCTGAGGCCTCACCAGAAGCTGAGCAGATGCCAGCACCATGCTGAACTGTGAGCCAGTTATACCTCTTTTTTTAAAGAAGTAAATTACCCACAATCAGATATTCCTTTATAGCAATGCAAAATGGACTAACACAGCTTGCTCATAAGTTCTCATTTGGAAAGTCAAACTTGAATCTCTTTCCCTAAATTTAGCCATTTCTATGTTATTAATCTATATTAGTGAATATTACATGCAGTTTAAAAATTGTCATCACAATTAGAAATTGAATTTTCTAATTAAATTTTACTACCTAACCAGAACATCTTCTAAGGATAGGTTAAGTGGGAAGATGGATTCTGAAGACAATGTTCTTTGAAGTGATGATGGCAAAGGATTCTACCTGGTATTAGGCTATCAATCAGGATGAAAGTGGTAATTTCCAATATCCAAATAGGATGGCGTTTGGACCTGCTGTCAATGTTGCTTCTGGTCCCTCGTTCAGCAGATCTTTAAATTTAATCTAAAGAGATGTAGGAATGAACTTAAAACGTCCCCTCGAATCCATGAGATGCTTCACACTGGAGCATGAATGCTAGATGCTGCTAACAGTTCTCTTGAGTTGATGTATAGTAACTGTATGAGCAAAACAGTGTTTTAAGACTATCTTTCAGTATAAAGATAGACTAATTTTCCAGTATGCATACTATGATAAATCTGTGGTACTACTGGAATCACCTTACCAGCGTAATATACCATAATCAGACATTAAGTGTAGAATGACACAAAGTCCAGGAGTCATATTCCAAAAAGAGGTCAAGCATTCTTCAGAATGCCTGTGATTGTGAACCAAGAGGTTATACTCTTGTATGTGCTGCCAAGACGAGAATTAACCTCTTGCTAGGTGTCCTAGAGCTAGCTGAAATCGAAAAGGTATTCTCGATTAAATGCAGTATTCTCTTTTGGCAGTCAAAGACTGCCAATACAGTTTCAAAAGGCTAATCATTGCAAATTTGACTTACCTCATAATTGACTTCACAGACCACCCATGTCAAATATTGGACACAGGAAATAATATTTCTAGGTCTCTCCCTTAATTTAATTCTGAACACAAAGTGACCTCTCATTTTGCAGAAATTGCAGTTATTTATGGAAAGGGCTGAGTGAATATTAAATAATTGCACTAAAGAATCAATACCTTTGTGTTGGAATAGAGTGTATCTAGTGAAATAATGAGAGTTGGGCCTCTGTATCCTAAGGCAGGAATGTTAAGAAGATGGTTTTTAAAGGGCTTTCCTAGGTCTGATTAAGATAGAGGAGAAAGTAGAAGGTCACAGAAAGCAGGAATTTGGAATTTCTCCAGGCCTGGTGTGGAATGTCTGTCTCAATCTTGATCTGGACTAGGGAATGATTAGGAGTGAGATTGCTGGGTGGTATTATGCACCCTCTAAGTTCTTGGTAACGACAAATTAATGTCCTATTGGTTAGCATACCCACCAGAAAGTTTGGGAATCTTAATTTTTTCATATCCTTGAGATTCTTTTCCTCATTGGTATTAAAAGGTAGTCATACATCACAGGGTTGTTGCTGACAGTTGGAAAGAGAAAATGTGCGATATATGGAACCACTTTGCAAAATGCCTGATTTATAGTTGCTATTCAACAGTGTTGGTTCCCTTTTGTATTCTTTTATATGCTTTCATAGCACATTGCACACCCCTTTGCTAAAACACTTATTTATATCTATTGAAATTTCATTATTTACAAACAAAATTATGTTTCTGGATACCAAAGACTGTCTTTTATTATTCATTATGTGCCTAGAACTTAGTATATAGCATTTAATGGCTGTCCTTTGAAATAAAATGAAAGATTAATGATCCAAGTTTATATGAGTACTTTTCAATATCTTAGAACATTAAGCCCCATAAAATTTATCTGGTGATAATATTCCTTCATAAGAGAAAAAAATACATTAATTTTTAAAAACAACATTATCATGAACTATTTCATATAAGGCATATAAGGTACAAACAGTAACAAAAAATACTTACATCCCAGCTTCAGAAATGGAACATTTGATGATTATTGAAGACATCAGTGTCTCTTTCCAAATTTCTCCTTCTGATTCTCACTATTTTCATCATTGTGGATATCATCTTGGTTTGCTTTATAGTTTGGGGGCATATGTACGTAATTCTAAATAATATATTGTTTCGTTATGCATAGATTTTGTGCTTTAGCTTAATAGTGTCACATCACATTGTTCTTCCCTGACTTTTTTCACTCAATAACTTTGTGTAATACATTCATGTTATTATCAACAGTTCATTCATTTGTAATGATTATATATGTAATTATATATATAATTAGTGCAAATGAAACTACTTTGTGAAACTAGCTATATATACATGCCCACTGATAAATATTTTCAAAGACACATATTATCTTATGAATAAACTATAATTTATGTATGCATACTCTTCCTTAAATGGTCATTTGTGTAGCTTTCAGCATTTTACTTTTTTCTTTATGTTGTGCTATTACAAATAACAGTTCTGTGAAATTCTTGTGCATATCTCCTCTATATACATATTTAAGAGTTTCTCTAAGAGTTTATAAGTGCATGGTTTGGAGGAGAACTGCTGGATAACAGAGCATAAGCAACATGAGGTTTTAGATCATGCAAAATTGGTTTCTAAATTCATATCAAGTTACACTCCCACCAGAAACATTTAATAGTTTTCATTCTTTCACATCCTGCATAGCACTGGATATTGTTACATTCTGATATTTTCTAATCTCATAGATGTGAAATGATTGTATTTTGTATTGACATTTCCCTAATGATTATTAATATTTAACATCTTTTTTTTTTTTTGAGTCAGAGTTTCACTCTGTCACCAAGACTGGAGTGCAGTAGCATGCTCACGGCCACCCCAGCGTTGGCTTGCTGGGCTCAGATGATCCTTCTTCCTCAGCCTTCCAAGTAGCAGAAACTACAGGTGTGCGCTACCACGCCTGGCTAATTTTTTGATGTATTGTAGAGATGAGGTCTCACCAATTTGCCCAGGCTGGTCTCGAACCCATGGGCTCAGGCAATTCTCTCGCCTCGGCCTCCCAAATTGCTGGGATTACAGGCTTCTGCTACTGCGCCCAGCCTAACATTTTCATATAAGTCCATTCCTGGCCATTCCTATACTGTCTTTCCTGGCAAAGGTGTTCTCATTTTTACCAATGTTCTTGAATGGTTCCTTTTTCCCTCAGCTGTGTGGTCTCAGCCGTTTGTTAATTCTAGTTGTGGGCCAGTCCCTGGGTTCTCCATTAGGCTCATTAGGACAGTTTGTCTACTTCTCTGCTAATAGCATTTGACCTTAATTATTGTAGGTTGTGCTAGTTCATAACCACACTGGTATAGAAGTATTTTGGTTATTCTTGGTCACTTATACTTCTACATACATTTAAAAAGAGCTCAAAAAGTTCTGTGAAAAATCCTATTTTCCTTCTTTATTAATCTTTCTTTTACTTCAGAAATTCCTTCTGAGATCGTTTCCCTTTTCCCCTAAATACTTTTTTTAAAAAAATTTATTTTATTTTTAAAATGTGGGGTACAATTCAGGATTAGGTATACAAGTGATCATTGCACTAGTAAAGTTTAGGCCTACCTATGGTCCCCACTTTGCCTGATTTGAGATCAGGTACCCTTATTAATGTTAAGTGCCCTCCCTCCCCTGGCAGTTTCTGGCTACTGCCAATCCCTTTCTTATAATATTATGGTAAATGTTCAGAGTCTGCTTATGAGTGAGAACATAGAGTACACAGTTCTTTGTTTCTGTGATAAATCACTGAGTAATTTAAACTCTAAACCCATCCAAGTTGCTGTGAAGTTCAGAATTATGTTCTTCTTTATGGCTGCATAATATTCTATCATGTATATGTACCACATTTTTTTAATCCTGTCCAGTTTCGATGGGCAGCATGGTTGTATCGTTTTTGTAGAGTGATTTGAGTTCCTCCAGGTATATTCCCAGAAGGGGAATTGCTGAATCATATGGAAGGTTAATTTCTAGTTCTTTTAGGAATCATTACATTGTTTTCCATTGTTTTCCATGGAGGTTGAACTAATTTGCATTCCTGCCAATAATGTAGAAATGTTTCCTTTTCTCCGCATTCTCACCAGCATCTGTTTTGTTTTGTTTTGTTTTTTTATGATGGTCATTCTTACTGGAGTTAGGTGGTATCAATGTGGTTTTGAGTTGCATTTCTGTGATGATTAGTGAGGCTAAGCATTTTTTCATGTGTCTGTTGGCTGCTCGTATGTCTTCTTTTGAGAAGTGTCTATTCATGTCTTTTGCCCACTTTTTAATGGGACTGATTGTTATTTTCCTTTTGGTACATTTGAGGTCCTTGTAGATCCTGAATGTTAGGTCTTTGTCAGATATACAGTTGGCAAATATTTTTCCCATTCTGTGTGCTGTCTCCACGCTCTCTTTATGGTTTCTTTTGCTTTGCAGAAGCTTTTCAGTTTAATGAGGTCCCACTTGTCTTTCTTATCTCTTATGGCATGGGCTTTTGGGGCTTTGATCAGGAATTGGTTGCCTGTTCCAATTTCTGTATGGGTGTCTTCTGCATTTTCTAAGATTCTTGAAGTTTGAGGTTTCACATTTAGGTCTTTGATCCATTTGGAGTTGATTTTTGTGCATGGTGACAGGTAGTGGTCCTGTTTCATTCTTCTGCCCATGGTCAGCCAGTTTTCCCAGCACCATTTACTGGATAGGTTCTCTTCTCCCCAGTGATTGTTGTTGGGCTTTGTCAAAGATAATTTGGTTGAGAAAGTGAGGTTTTGCTTCCAGAATCTTTATCCTGTTCCAGTGGTCTATATGCCTGTTCTTGTACCAATACCAGGTTGGTTTAATTATTGTGACCTTATAATAAAGTTTAAAGTCTAGAAGTGTAATACCGCCTGCTTTGTTTCTTTTGCTAAAGATTGTTTTGCCTGTTTGTGGTCATTTATGTTTCCAAATGAATTTCTGTATTGTTGTTTCCAGGTGTGAGAAGAATGATGTTGGTCGTTTAATGGGTTGAATCTGTAGATTGCCTTTGGTAGGATGGACATCTTAACAATGTTGATCCTTCCAATCCATGAGCCTGGAATATTTTTCCATTTGTTTGTGTCATCTTAACTTCTTTAAGGAGTGTTTTGCAGTTTTCACTGTAAAGCTGTTTCACTTCTCTGGTTAGGAAGATGCCAACGTACTTCATTTTTTTGTGTGTGTGACTATTGTGAATGAGATTGTGCTTTTATTTGGTTCTCTACCTGTTTTCTGTTGGTGTGTAGGAATGCAACTGCCTTTTGCATGTTGATTTTGTACCCTGAGATTTTGCCAAAGTCCTTTGTCAGTGCAAGGAGGTTTTTGACAGATTCTCTTGGATTTTCGAGGTATAGGATCATATCATCAGCAAAGAGGGATAACTTGACTTCTTCTTTTCCTATTTGGATACCCCTGATTTTCTTCTCTTGTCTGATTGCTCTAGCTGGGACTTCCAACACTGTGTTGAAAAGGAGGGGTGAGAGTGGGCAGCCTTGTCTTGTTCCTATTTTCAGAGGAAATGCTTCTAATTTCTGTCCATTTGGCAATATGTTGGCTGTGGGTTTATCATAGATGGCTCTTACTATTTTGAGGTATGTTGCCTCTATGCCTAGATGTTCAAGGGTTTTTTTTTTTCGTAAACTGTCTTCCTTTATTTATATTTGCAATATGAAATAGAAGCTCAGCACGAATGCACACACACTCACGCCCACCTGGGAGGAGGGAGCTGGGACAAGGCCACTTGGCCACAGGGCTGGGCCCAACACTCGGCGCGGGGGCCCACTGAACCCCGATTTCAAGGGTTTTTATCAAGAAGGGATGCTGGATTTTATCAAAAGCTTTTTCCATATCTAATGATATAATCATGTGTTTTTTGTTTTTACATCTGTTGATGTATTTAATTACATTTATGGTTTGTGGATGTTGAACCAGTCCTGCATCCCTAGGATGAAGCCTACTTTGTCATAGTGGATGACTTTTGAGATGTGCTGTTGGATCCGTTTTGCTAGAATTTTGTTGAGAATGTTTGCATCTATGTTCATCAAGGATATTGGCCTGTAGTTCTCTTTCTTTGTTGGATTTTTGCCTGGTTTGGGTATCAGTGTGATGTTAGCTTTATAAAATTATTTGGGGAGAGTTCTGTCTTTTCAATTGTCTGGAATACTTTCAATAGGATTGATATCAGCTCCTTCTTGTATGTTTTGTAGAATTCTGCTGGAAATCTGTCTGGTTCAGGACTTTTTTTTTTGGTAGGTAGTTTTTCTATGATGGAATCCATTTCCTTGGTAGATATTGGTCTATTTAGGATCTCAAGTTTTTCTTGTTTCAAACTTGGGAGGTTGTGTGATGTTAAAAAGCCCTCCATTTCATTTAGATTATCAAGTTTATTTCCATACCAGTGTGCAGAGTAATCTCTGATAATCTTTTGTATTTCTTCAGGGTCACCTGTGACTTGATCTTTTGCATTTCTGATTATGTTTATTGGGTTTTTTCTATCTTTTTCTTGATAATTCTGGCTAGGGGTCCATCGATCTTTTTTATCCTTTCAAAAAACCAGCTTTTGTTTCATTGATTTGGTCTATAGTATTTTTGTCTTCTATGTCCCATGTTTGAGCTTTTACTTTGGTTGTCTGGATTCTTCTGCTGAAGTTAGGGTTTTGGTGGTCTTGCTTTTCCAGCTTTCATAGGTGATTTGTTAGGCTGTCAACTTGTTCTCTTTCTATTTTCTTGATGTGTGTTCATAGAGATATAAATTCCACTCTTAGTACTATTTCCATGGCAGTCCAGAGGTTTTGGTAAGATGTTTCTTCATTTTTATTTGTTTCTAGGAATCTTTTAATTTCTGTTTTAATTTCTGTGTTGACCCAGGAGTCAGTCAGCATCATACTATTTAATGTCCATGTCTTTGTGGATTTGGAGGGAATTTTGTCAGCATTGATATTTACTTTTATTCCACTGTGTTCTGAGAAGGCGCATGGCAGTATTTCAATCTTGTGAAATTTGTTTATACTTGATATATGGCCAAGGATGTGGTTGATCTTGGAGTATGTTACATGTGGTGATGAATAGAATTATATATTTTGTGGTTGTTGGGTGCAGTGTTTTGTAGGTATCTACTAAGTCCATTTGCTCAGATGTCAAGTTGAGGTTCCAGATCTCTTTGCTGAATTTGTGCCTTGATGATGTATCTAGGGTTGTCAGTGGGATATTTAAGTCCCCAGCTATGATAGTGTTTGAGTCAATATCTTTTTTTAGTTTACTTAGTAGCTGCTTATAAAAGCTGGTGCTCCTGTGTTGGCAGCATGTATGTTTAAGATGGATATATCTTGCTGATGGATCAAACCTTTTATCATTATGTCCTTTTGTATATTTTTCAATGTTTAATAGCTTAAAGTTTGTTTTGTCTGATATTAAAGGTATGACTCCTGTCTTCTTTTGTGATCCATTCACCTGAAAGTTTGTTTTCCATCCTCTAAATTTGAGTATATGGGCATCCTTTGTGGTAAGACGAGTTTCCTGGAGGCAGCAAATTCAGCAAATTACTGGGTCATTTGTTTCTCTCCAGTTTGCCATTCTATATATTTTCAGTGGTGTACTTAGTCCATTCACTTTCAGGCTAATTATTGAAATGAGAGAATTTGTTCCTGACATGATGCTTTTATGAAGCTGTTTTGCTTTTGTTTAGCTCTTGTGTTCATATATGTGTGTGTTTTCATTTTTGCAGGAATACTGTGTATTCTTCTGCTTCTGTGGTTGTTAATGATCTTGTGAAGTATATGGTCTTTCTTTTTTCTTCTGTGCTCAGTACCTTCTTAAGCATCTCTTGTAGAGCTGATCTTGAAGCAGCATATTCTCTTAGAGATTAGATGTCAGGGAAACATTTTAATTCTTCATCGCTGATGAAGTTTAGCTTGGTTGAGTAGGAAATTATTGGTTAAAATTGTTTATCTTTGAGAACATTAAAGATTGGGGTCCAATTCCTTCTGGTCTGGAGTGTTTCTTCAGATAAGTCTGCAGCAATTCTGATTGGACTTCTCTTGTAGGCAATCTGACCTTTTTCCCTCACTGACTTTAGGATTATTTTTATTTCATATCTACTTTGTATAGGCAAATTACTAAATGTCTAGGAGTTGGTCTTCTCATAAGATGACTTGCAGGGTTTCTCTGAATATCTTGTGCTTGTACAGTCATCTCTCTGGCCAGACGAGGGAAGTTTTCTAGAATGATCTCATAGAATGTTTGTTCCAAGATATTTTCCATTTCTTTTTCTATTTCAGGTATTTTAATCGGCATGGGTTTGGTTTTTTGAAAAAATTGCACATCTCTTGGAGAGTTTCCTCTTTCTTCTTAAGTTTTCTTCTTTCCTATATTTTTAATAGAGGGAGTGAATTCCACATTTTGGTCTTCTAGCTCTGAGATTCTTTCTTCTGCTTGATCAAGTTTGCTTCCTATGCTTGTTAGTTTGTTATTTGTTTCTTGGATGGAGTTCTTTATTTCTGTTATTTCCAAGTATGCTTTCATGAGCCTGTCTAGCTCCATTGCAATTTCATTTAGTTTTAGCCCTTGCATTTCTTGATTTTTATTAATTCTATCCAATGATTCTCTGATCTGAGAAAGTACCTTCTGTAAGCACCTTCTGGGTACTGCCAATCTGGGAGACAGTCATTGTTTGTGCCCCAGTAACTGCAGTAGCTGTTCTTTGTAGCATGGACTCTTTGCTGAGACTCTGATGGTGACCAGCAGTTTTTTATTGGTTTTTCTTAATTTATAGTAGTTTCCTTATCTTTCTCTTTAATTCTGTTGCTCGGTGAAAGATGGAGAAGCAGTCACTTCTGGTATTTGCTCTCCCTTTTGTCTTTCCTTGAGCCAGGGCTCCAGATTTGTTCAATTATGAAGCAAGGCTGGGGATGGGGCATTGTGCTGTCTCTCTACAATTTTGAGGACTTACTAGGGGGTAGGGAGACTGCAAGGATTCTGAACCTATTGACAGGTCATAATGTTTGGTATCTGGTGAATGGGCCAGCTGGTACTCGTTCTTCATCTCTGTTCAGTAAGGCCTTAGAGTGGGTATGCGTGCATAACCCCTGAGTTCAAGACATGGTATAAGAAGGAAAAGAGAGACGAAAGAGAAAGGAGGAGAAAGAAAGAACAAGAGGAAAGAAAAATAGAATAAGAAAGAAAAAACATAAAAACACAAAGAACAAAAAAAAGAGAGAATTAGAAGAAGGAAAGAAAGAAAACCAACCAACAAACAATGCAACCAAATGAGATAATTAAGCAAACAAAGCAATATGTTGCCAAAACAACAACAACAAAAAAAGCAAAAACAACAACAAGAAAAATTGATAAAGAGTTCCCAGCTTTAGTATGTCTCTTTGAAAGGGGGCTCCCTCTTGTGATAGGTTCTGTGACTGCAGGGCTGTTACTGCAAGTTTCCTATTCACTGTTGGAACTTAAGATGTTAGAATCTTCACCCCCTGCTGCTTGCAATTGGTAGCCATCACATGCCCATGCGAAGGAAGGGGGCTGAAATAACTTGACATAACATCTCTCAGGATCTCACCCCCTTCCTTCCTTTCCCAGCTTTGTCACAGCTCCCAGGGCACCCAGTTCATGGCAGGGGAATGGTACATCCTGTCTCTGCCCTGACCTCTGGATCTCTGTCACTTGCTAAGGGTGGGGGAGAGTCAGTTAGCACTCACTAGCCTTCTTCTTGAGAGTTCTGCTGTCTTCATCTGTTGCCCAGCAGCTGGCTCAGAATGGAGGGTGGATCATCTGCGGTTCCGCATTTGCCATTACCCACGAGGGCAAATGTTCTCTGAGGTTGCAAAGAGCAGCCCCAATGCAACACAGAGATAATGCCTGCTCTCAAGATGCCGTTCTGTTGTTCCACAGAGGCTGCCCTGGAGCACTTCAGTAGGCTCAGGTTAGAGAGTCTGGTCAGTTTCTCTGCTGACTGTTGTTCATGACTCCAGTGGGGTCAATAGCTCCCTCTCCAGCAGTTACCATAGTCTCCGGACCTCAGGATCTGGTGGCAAGGCTCTGGAGCCCAGTCTAAGCTTAGGTTGGTGTCTCACCACTGTTTTCGTGGAACGCTGCCTCAGGATCCCTCACTGCACTGCACTCCTTCCGTGGCCCTTGCTGCCAGCATTCAACCTGGCGCTGTAGTATTGGGGTCGTCAATCATGCCAGCCACTCTTTCGGGGAATAGCTCTGCTGATTTTAGAAAATAGCACTCAGCTTCTGCCCTCTGGGATGTGCTAGAGTCCAAGCAGAGCAGCTGCCACACCAGCAACTTCACCAGGAGGACCTTGGCCACTTGCTCTCGAGTCCCACTGAGTCAGCCTCTCACACTCCCACTTACATACAGAAACACACTCAGGTTTGTCCATGTGTGTGTCTACTTTTCAGATCTCTTCTTTGACATCAGTATTTTTAGTGTTCAACATTTTCATTGCTATCTGTAAATATGGTTTTTATTTTAATTTATTCTGCTTAAGAATTGTTATATTCACTGAATTTTTTTTTGATTTACATATATTTATTTATCATACGTAACCTATTACCCTCATTTTACAAAGAAACATATTTTTAAAAAATTATCATACAGTAAAATTGAATAATTTTTACTTTTTAAATGTATAATTTGATTCATTATAACACAGGCATAGTTTATATAATCTGTACCATAATGAGATATAGAATAGGTCTATCACCTCAAAAAACTTTCCTCCCATCTTCCCTTATAATCACACTCCACCACACTTAAAACCACCAGCAACCACCATAACCACTAAAACTCTTATTGTTTTGTCTTTCTGAGAATGTCATACAAATGAACCAATACTGTATATAACCTTGGAGACTGGATTCTTTCATTCAGTAAATTGCCCTTGATAGTCATCCAAGTTGTATTTATCAATATTTCATTTCTGTTTATTTCTGATTAATATTCCATTTTATGGATTTACCACAGTTTATTCATTCACCTGTTGAATAGATTTTATCTCCTCAGTTTTTGGCATTTATGAATAGAGCTGCTATAAACATTCATGTACAGGTTTTTGTGCTTACTTATCTAGGTTACCTATGCAGGAATGGGCTTGCTGGGTCATATGGAAAGTATGTGTTTATTTATTTATTTATTTTTGAGTGGGAGTCTCACTCTGTCGCCCAGACTGGAGTGCAGTGGCCGCTCCTGGCCACCGCAGCCTCAACCCGCTGGGCTCCAGCGGTCCTTCCGTCTCAGCCTTCCAGGTAGCTGGAATTGCAGGTGCGCGCTACCAAGCCTGGCTAATTTTTTTGATTTATGGTAGAGATGAGGTCTCGCCAAGTTGCTTGGGTGGGTCTCGAACCCATGGGCTCAGGCAATCCACTCACCTCAGCCTCCCAAAGTGCTAGGATTACAGGCTGAGCCACCGAGCCCGACTGGAAAGTATATGTTTATAAGAAATTGCTAATCTGCTCTTCAGAGTAGCCGTACTGTTTTGCTTTCTCACTACTGATGTACAAAAGTTTTAGTTGCTCTTTGTCTTCATCAGCACATATTATTGTCCTTTTTTTTATTTTGACAATTCTAATAGTTGTATTATTGGTATTACACTGTGACTTTAATTTACATTTCCCTAATACTAATGATGTTCAGCAGATATTTCTTTTCTTCTGTTTATCATCTTTATATCATCTTTGCTGAAGTGTCTGTATATATGCTTTGAACAGTTTTGTTTTTTGTTTTTTGTTTTTTTGAGTTGGAGTCATACTCTGTCTCCCAGGCTGGAGTGGTGTGGAACGCTCACGGCCACCCCAGTGTCAACCCGCCGGGCTCAGGCGATCCCTCCACCTCAGCCCTCCAGGTAGCTGGAACCACAGATGTGCAAAACCATGCCTGGCCAAGTTTTTGATTTATTGTAGAGATAAGGTCTCGCCAAGCTGCCCAGGCTGGTCTCAAACCTGTGGGCTCAGGAAATCCTCCCACCTAGGCATCCTAAAGTACTGGCATTACAGGCTTGAGCCACGGCACCTGGCCACTTTCAACAGTTTTTAATTGGGTTGTGTTTTTCTTATTGTTGACTTTTTTTTTTTATTGTGATATTGAGGGGTACATTTAAGGGTTAGGTACACAAATATGTCTCATTCAGGCACCCTTGTTTGTAAGAAGTGTCCCCCCATCCCCAGACAGGTATTTACTGCCATTAAGTGCGTCCCCTAGCCCTCCCACCCCCCCATCGGTT